>JAPCYP010000267.1:0-142356 GCA_035048595.1 Echinosophora koreensis
AAACTTATGAGGCAGTATAGTTGTATGACTTCTGCATATGCTTATATATCTGAGTATGGTTATGATTATGTCGTTGTTATGGAGTTAAAAGGAAAAAATTTTATCACCATATTTTGAAGAGATTCACGTTGAGAAATTAATATTTTTCGAAAGCAACTAGCAAATAAAATCTTATTTTTCCGCAAACGGGTAACCATGTGATGACCCAGGAGTAGGGTGTCACTGTAGGTGTACCTTCTCAAGGTACACATGCTCATTGTATTGAATCTTGAATTGTCCAAGTGGGATAGTTTGGGAAAAAACCTTTTACACACTTGTACAATAGTCATTTCCATGTTCAAATGCCTTATATACTTGACGAAATCTCGGTTTGATGCATTTCCTTTTGTTCTCCTGGTGCATATTTGATCGTGGTGGATCCCACCATGCTCGAGTCGTGTACTTGGAGACCGATGGGAAATGCTGCTGAAATTTCGTTAAGTATAAGGCATTTGAATAAGGGAATAACTTTTATTAATCCAGTGTGGTAAAGGTTTCTTCTCGAATGTGATAGGTTCATACCTTGTCATAAGAAGGATATTGATGGAGTTATTGGAATGCACCGTAATATATAAGTGTCGTTGTAGGGTTGCTCAGGCTATTTATTGGCAGCGATGGAGATTCCGAAGGATCGGAAATGGATGTATCGTAGGTTGGATCGGAATAAACATCTTAGGGAAGAGTTTAGAGCTGGAGTGGGTGAGTTTATAGAGTTTGATGTTAGCCAGGAGAGATTTATAAGGCGGGGCGATGATCATTTGAGGAGTCCTTGCAAAAGATGCAAGTGTATATCTTTCAAAAGTGTGGATGGAGTTGTGATCGATCTTTATGAGAAGGGCTTCATACCTGATTACTATTGGTGGAGTAACCATGGTGAGACGTAACCATGGTGAGACGTTGCCATATTTTAACCCAGCTATGTTTGAAGGTTTGTACTATGGAAGTGGTGAGCGGAGGGAAGAATTGAATCCATACGAGCAGATGATAATGGATAATGCTGGACCCTCGGTTGGTGTTGCACTAGAAGAAGATGGGGGAGAAGATGGTGGAATGGGTTCCCAATACATAGAGGAGAATCCGAATCCCGAAGCTCAAAGATTCTTTGACATGCTGAGTGCTGCAAGATCTCCATTGTGGGAAGAATGTCGGGAGTACACAGAGTTATCGATGTGTATGGAATGGTTGAGTATCAAATCTAATTACAATATGCAAGAAGGATATTTTAATCGCCTCGTCATGTCAATGTCCAAGGCATTGCCGGAAGACAAGGCATTATTCAAGGGACACTAATTATTTAAATGTCAAAATATAATAAAATTACCTTTCAAACGGATACATCCACCTATATTGTACTGGTCCACCAAGCCTCGCTTCATATGCAAGATGGACAGGGAGATGTTCCATTGAGTCAAAAAATCCTGGGGGAAATACCCTCTCCATCTTGCACAGAATTATTGGAATGTTTTCTTCCATCTTCATCAGACCATCCGCTCTTAAAGTTGCAGAGCATAGATCTTTGAAGAAATGACTAATTTCTGTAAGCGGGTTCGAAACATGAGGGGGCAGCGATCCGAAAGCAATAAGAAGCAAACACTCCATGAATACATGACAATCATGACTTTTCATCCCATGAAGCCTCCCCGTTCTTACATCAGCACATCGTGCCAAATTAGAGGAATAACCATCAGGGGTCCTAAGGTCTTTCAACCACCGACAAATTGACTTCGCTTCATCGACGGTTAGAGTGTAACAAGCTTTTGGTTTGACTATTTTTCCATTAGGATGCGACTTCAGCTCCAAATCCTTTCATCTACAGTACAGAGCTATGTCCATCCTTGCCTTCTCATTGTCCTTTGTCTTACCAGACACATTCATAACCGTGTTAAAAATGTTGTCAAAGAAATTCTTCTCAATATGCATCACATTAAGGTTATGTCTTAACAGATTATCCTTCCAGTACGGTAGTTCCCAAAAAATACTTTGTTTTGTCCAGTTATGCCATTCTCCATACCCCGGTAATTTTGACGCACCTGCTTCAGTGACTTTAGGAAGATCCCTAACCTGACCCCATATTTGTTCAGGAGTCAACAAAGGCAGTGGACCTTCCTCTTCTGTCTGATTCTTTTTGAATGCTCGGGTATTCCTTCGGAACGGATGTCCACGATCTAAGAACCGACGATGAGAATCAAACCAGGAACTTTTGCCACCATATCTAAGGATAAAAGCCTTTCCATGTTCCATGCAATACGGGCACGCCAATTTACCATGGGTCCCCCAACCAGAGAGCATGCCATATGCAAGAAAATCATTGATAGTCCACATCAGTGACACCCTCATGTTGTCCATAAAGTTGTGATGTGCAAGTATACACAATCGTAACAAGTAATAACGTGTGAATAAAGATCGTTCCCACGAGGATTTAAATGAATTGAATATAAATTCTAGTTTTAACCTTTCATACTTAGCTTAATAAAAATAAAGAGTAATTTTAAGCATGTAAAGTAAATGGAATAATTGGGTGTCAAAGCAGAATTTAATAAATGTAAGGAATTAAAAATAACAATAAATGGGTGCTTAAAAACAGAGATGGAAACAGCTAGGATTTTAATCCTTTGTAATACTCACTTCAGGGTAATTTATGCTTCAGGATGCTATAGCATTTAGCCCAGGAATTGAGATTTGCTTTCCAGAAGTAAAACTGAGTTCATTAAAAGCTTCTTATTCCTAAGTTCAAATTAATTTCCCTCAGCTGTCGGATAAAAACATCCAGCTACTTAAAGATTTGAAGGCTATTCCTAGCTCATTCAACACAATTAATTTTTCAATTAATTGCTCTATCTTTATCTTCTAATCAAGTCCACTAACTTGGTTTTTCCAAACTTAGTCAGCTGATATTTCAGATCAGTTGATCAGGCTAAACTGAAATTAAACATTAACGTAGAAAAGAAGAAAATGCATAACATCCATTGCATTGAATTACCCATCAGTTTAATTACAAATTCATAGAATCCTAACTTGAGGGAATTAGCTCATAATGAGCTTAAAGTTAAAACAAGTAAGGGAATGGTAAAATAAAGACATAAGCATAAAAAATGAAATTACAGAGAAGACAAGGGAGTTGACGGCTGCTACAGTATGAGCTACTATAGTACAAGCTGCCACAGTACAAGCTGCCATAAAAGAAAGGCCACACTTACTATTTGTACTACCTCCCAAAATAGGGCTACTCTCTATCTCATCCTCACTTTTTGGGCTATTACACAATTCAAATCCTAAAATATTCCTTGGCCCAATTCCCAAGTACACTCAGCTGCTGCATAATATTCTCTCTCTTCCTTTTTGCACAGCGCAACAGGTACTTTGTCTTCTAGTAAGAATTAGTTTGGAAATGATTTTAGCTTGTAATGACCTACTCTCCCGATGCTGCGACATTCCGAAACATCCCAAAGCACTTCCTTCAGCAATTTACACTTCTAAATCCTGCTTAAGCTCAAACAAACTTTTTAGAAATAACAATTCATTAATTACAGCTTTTTCTGCAGTTAATAAAATCAACTCAAATATTTACTCAATAAAAAAAAAAACTTGAGTTCTTTTCCCAAAACTTATCAAAACAAGCACAATGATTAAGCTAAAAGAATAGCAATAACTCTTATTTCTAAGAGTTATCACACCCCCAAACTTGAACCATTGCTTGTCCTCAAGTAATGACATTCAATCAAACATTATCAAACAAAATCAGAACAGTATAAGCAAAGTCCATGGCAGTCTTCAGATGCAATTTCAGAAACATGCTCAACACAAAATACTCTTTTCACCTTCCAACGTGTGTGTGTGTTCCCTAAGCTTTCAACTCAGTTATAACAAGGAACTCCAACCAATCCACCCCTCAACAGAGTCTTAGGCGCAATTTTCCAAATATCCTTTGGATTCGAGGGTGAAACCCCACCAGATTGTCTTCCTAAGAACAGGGGTTTAACAAAAGATTGGAATTATCATTTCACTCAATTCACTCTACTTTATGTTCTATGTTATTGGTTCACTCTATCTTCATTCACATGTAACTCTATCATAGGCTTGACACTTTAATGGGTTGTAATGAGGCTAAGGTTAAGGTGTGAAATTTTTGGAAAGTAGCTAACTTAGGTGGAGTTTAAGATTTCTTATCCAGACCATCCACCCCCAAACTTAGACACTTCTATACTTATGTCCACATTTATGATGACATGGGGGGGTACTTTTTTTTTTTTTTAGAAGAAAAACAGACAATGGTGACAGGAAGGGCAGCACATTCAGTGCATCATATTCAGTGGGACATAGTCTGCAATTTCTCCGCACTCTTTAATTTTTACATTGTTCTTTTTATACTTTGCCCTTTCCTCCTTTTTATTGTTTAAGTATCCTTAGGCACCCCACCCAAACTTGTATTGATGGTTGTCCTCAACCATTGTGGTTAGGAACCATAACCAAAGGAACCAGAATCAAGACCCAAACTCCACCTAAACAGGGTAGTACATTGTTTTTCATGGAAATGAGCTTGTAATGTTGGTTACTACCAAGAAAAAGGTCTCAGGCTCAAAAGGGGGGTTACAAAGGTTAACACATGAGGGTTGGCCTTGTAAGTCTCAGTAGGTAAAACAAGAAAAATGCCTCAAGCTATTGTGTGTGCAACAGTGAAATATGCAATCAATCACAGCAATAAGTCAAGTTCTATAGAGAAAACACATGAATGGAATGCATGATGAAAGGATCTGTTGAAGCCCAATAGCTCACAGGATCGATGCTGTAGTGTGTCGCAGCATCACATTTATTCTATCTCACCCCCAATCTTAGGTTGAAATCTAATGGAAACATCACCCTCTCTTCCTTTGGACAAGGGTCCTTGCAATCCAATTCCCCCAATTGATTGATGATTTAACTGAAATCCTTCATTTAAGTTCATTTAAGCTAGGGATTTTTTGTGGTGGGAAAGGATTAATTGATGGTATATATGTATTTCACATGCATTAAAACACATGCAAACAAAGTATCTTCATCAGATGCACATGGACAGCCAAAACCATTCATTCATTCAAGTAAAAGTTGCTTTAAAAAATGGGCCCCCACTTTCCATTAATCACAATTTCTTTGAAATAGAGGGGGCAGACACACTTTTACTAACTAATACAGCACAAACAACTATGTCTAATAACCAAAAATTAAAAACATTAAGCTAAAGAGAGATTAAAGGGTAGTCCTAGTCATCTGATGCTGCAGCATGCTGCAGCACCTTGGGTGGAATTTCTACTCAAGGCTGAGCCAATCTGGCACTGCTCCTGGTGCCTCCTCCTTTGGCCATCTGCTTCATGGTGGGCCTGCTAGTTGTTGGGTTTTCTTTTGTGATTTCCACCTCAACACTAGGCTCTTGTTCAGCATCTTCAACCACTCCTCCACTAACCTTAGCTTTAGCTGTTGCCCCCTTTGCAAACTTTTGACTTAGAGGAATGTTATCCTCTACATCATCACTAGAGTCAGAATGTTGTAAAGCTGCCAATTCTGCTTTGGTTAGTCTTGGTCCAAGGGGAGCTGTGTGCTTGATTCTGCCTTTCTTGGGTGGAGGAGGGCCTTCAGGCTCAGCTTCAGCTACTTTCTTCTTGCCTTTGTCCTTGGTTCTAGGTTGTGCTGGGGCTGGAGTTGGGTCTCTTGGAGGTGCAGGAGGTGTCCAGTCAGAACCGATCTCATTGTTGTTCACTGAATGTTCACTGTTAGCAGGGTCCACATGAGGAATTTCTGGCTCAGGTTCTGGCATGTTAGGGTTTTCAGGAGAGACAACAGGGTCTTGTTCTGGAGTAGGGGGTTTCTTGGGACAGTCTTCTTCTTGGGCTCAGGCGCAGTATATTTGAATGGCTCAAAGACAGCTTCAGGGAACAGGGGAGGATTACTACCTTGTCTCATTTTGTTGACTCCAAGATTCCTCTGCTGCCAAAGGTATTGCTCCTTGGAGAATTCCTAAAAGATTTGTTGTTGCTTCAAACTATGCTGCAGCAGTTGATAGCACATGTCCACCTTTGAGCTCACATCATCTGGGTGATCCTGCTGCCCAGATGAAGGAACTGAACCTTGTACCTTTGCTGCTGAGATTCCAAAACGCTTGATAGCCAGCCAGTCTATAGCCCCCTTGTTGCCTTTAACTTCATCTTCAGGTCTGGCCTTCACTCCACATTGCAAACACAAAGAAGTGATCAAGGATGAGAAAAACAATAGTCCTTTTTGCTTGAAAGTGCATGAGATGATTTCTTTCTCAATCGGCCTGCCCACATTAATATTTTTCCCATTTAGAATGCAATATAACAGGATTAACCTTTCTCTGTTCACTGTTTCCAGGTGAGCAGTGGGTAGAATCTTGGTTATGATTATATGATACCACACCTTGGCCAAGGGAGTGATGTCAGGTCTGGCCACTTTCCAGTTATTACCTTTTTGAATCCAGTCCGCCCCTTCCACTGTGACTACCCTCATCATATCATTCAGCTCTGTTTCTTCAACATCCTTCAACCCTTGATATTCATCTTGAACCTCTTTCAATCCCCACATTTTGTTCAAAGTTGTGGCAGTGAAAGAAACCTTGCAATCCCTCACTCTCACATATTTTTGCTCAGGTGAAGTGAGGTTTGCATAGAACTCTCTAACAAAAGGGATAATGGGTTCTCTCGGATGGGCTGTAAATTTCTTCCAGTTGTGAGTATTAATGAGCTCAGCAACCTCCTCTGTTAACCCAAAGTGTGGTGAATCAAGGAGGAAGAAACCTTCTCCAGGTGGAAACTCCACTTCTTTACCTCCTTATCAAACTTCCTTCTCGCTTCTTCATTCACGAAACGCCTATCAATGCTTTCAGTAGAAGAAGAGGAGGTGGGGGTAACTGGCTTTTTGGTCGATTGACCTCTTGTCTTACCCATAGTGTTGGAAGTGGGTACACACAGGGTTGGGTGATGGTGACAGACAAAGATGGATGGTGATAGGAGAAGAGAAGTTGCGAATGTGGGGTTGAGTGTGGGGTTAGGGCAGAAGTGGTGGGAGCTTAAATAAAAAGTGGGAGGTTGAGGTGAGAGGTTGAGGATGGACGTGAGTGGTGGAGAGAATGCGTGGCATTAAGTGGGTCACTATTTCTATAACTCCTCCCCTCCCACAAACTGTTCAGTTTTTGAAATTGAAATTTCCCAATTCTTGCATTTGATCTTGGGCTTTGGAGCTGTGCCAACTGATACATCCCCTAGCACCTGAATAATGGGCTGGACTTGCCAAGACCCAACTCCCAGCACATCCTTTAGAACCTAGCGCATGCTATAGCTTACTGTGACACAGGTGACAACAGTTATTTAATCCAACTAAAATAACATAGAGTAAAACTAACATTAAAATTAAACTAAAATTAAAATTAACTAATTAAGCAAAGGATAAAAAGCTGGGCTGCCTCCCAGTAGCGCTTGGTTTAATGTCCTTCAGCCTGACTTCACACTTGTGGTTAAGGGTCTGTGAGATGAATGGTGGCCTTCATTCTTGCACAAGGCTCACCCCAATATTGCTTCACCCTTTGATCATTAACTTTGAACTCTCTTCCAGAGCTTTCATCTAACAAACCCACAGCTCCATGAGGGTACACTTTGACCAATTTAAAAGGTCCAGACCACCTTGACTTCAGCTTCCCAGGGAATAGTTTCAGTCTGGAATTGAATAAGAGCACTTGCATGCCTTCAACTAATTCCCTGGGCTGGATTTTCTGATCATGCCAGGCTTTGACCTTGCTTTTGTATGATTTAGCATTTTCATAAGCAAAGAGCCTAAACTCTTCAAGTTCATTCAACTGCAACATTCGTGCCTCCCCAGCTGCTTGTGCATCAAAATTCAGCTTCTTTATGGCCCAGAATGCCTTATGTTTCAGCTCTATTGGTAAATGGCAAGCTTTGCCATAAACCAATCTGTAAGGGGACATGCCAATGGGAGTCTTGAATGCTATTCTGTAAGCCCAGAGAGCATTATCTAGGTGTAAGGACCAATCCTTTCTAGAAGGATTCACCATCTTCTCAAGAATCCTTTTTATCTCTCTGTTGGATACTTCAGCTTAACCACTGGTCTGAGGGTGATAGGCAGTAGCCACTTTGTGTTTCACTCCATATTTGGCCAACAAGTTAGCAAACATCTTGTTGCAAAAATGAGAGCTTTCATTACTGATTATAGCTCTAGGGGTGCCAAATATGGTAAATATGTTCTTATGCAGGAATTTTGTGACTACTCTTGCATCATTGGAGGGAAATGCTACTGCTTCTACCCATTTGGAGACATAATCCACTGCTACCAAGATGTAGGCATTTCCATAGGACATAGGAAAAGGTCCCATAAAATCTATCCCCCACACATCAAACAATTCAATCTCCAAGATTGTATTTAGTGGCAGCTCTTGTTTGTTGGAAATATTCCCCACCCTCTGACATCCGTCACAATTCTTGGCAAACTCTTGAGCATCTTTAAACAAAGTGGGCCAGAAATACCCTGATTGCAATACTTTAGCTGCAGTTCTTTTCCCTCCAAAGTGACCACCATAAGGAGCTGTGTGGCAATCACTAAGGATATCTTGCATTTCCTCTTCAGCAGCACATCTTCTCATGATCTGATCTTGACATCTTTTATACAGAAAAGGTTCATCCTAGTAAAAATGTTTGACTAGATGTAAGAACCTCCTCTTTTGTTGAGAGTTCATTTTCACTGGAATTACCCCACTGACCAGGAAATTCACAATGTCTGCGTATCAGGGTGCTGCAGCATCTTCTATATGCAAAAGATGTTCATCAGGAAAATTCTCCTTGATTTCTCCTTGAAGTTTGGCTTCTTCTCCTTTTACAATACTGGAGAGATGATCAGCCACCTGATTCTCAACATCCTTCTTGTCCTTGATTTCCAAATCAAATTCTTGAAGCAACAACACCCATCTGATAAGCCTTGGTTTTGCATCTTTCTTGCCAATGAGATATTTGATAGCTGCATGATCTGTGTATACCACTACCTTGGTCCCCACCAAATATGGTCTGAACTTATCAAAAGCAAACACCACTGCCAGTAACTCTTTTTCTGTAGTGGTATAGTTGACTTGAGCATCAATGAGGGTCTTGCTAGCATAATAGATAGTATGGAAAATCTTGGTATGCCTTTGACCTAGCACAGCCCCTACTGCAAAATCACTTGCATCACACATCAATTCAAATGGCTTTTCCCAATCTGGAGCTACTATTACAGGGGTAGTGACCAAAGCCTTCTTCAAAGTTTCAAAGGCTGATAAGCATTCATCTGTGAAGTCGAATGCACTATCATGCTCCAGCAATTTGCACAGTGGCTTGGAGATTTTTGAGAAATCCTTGATGAATCTCCTATAGAACCCAGCATGTCCTAGAAAACTTCTAATGCCCTTGACAGAATTGGGTGGTGGAAGTTTTTCAATTACCTCAATCTTAACTTTGTCCACCTCTAAACCTTTCTTTGACACCTTGTGCCCTAGTACAATCCCTTCCTTGACCATGAAATGACACTTCTCCCAATTCAGAACCAGATTAGTTTCTTCACATCTATCCAGCACATGCTCTAAATTGTCCAAACATCCCATGAATGAATCTCCAAACACTTCAAAATCATCCATGAAAATCTCTATAGTCTTTTCAATAAAGTCAGAAAAGATGGCCATCATGCACCTCTGGAAAGTTGCTGGAGCATTACAGAGCCCAAAAGGCATTCTTCTAAAAGCAAATGTACCATATGGACATGTAAATGTGGTCTTCTGCTGATCTTCTGGTGCCATTGCTATCTGGTTGTAGCCTGAATAGCCATCTAGGAAACAGTAAAAGTCTTTTCCAGATAACCTATCAAGCATCTGATCAATGAATGGTAGTGGAAAAAGATCCTTTCTAGTGGCTTTGTTCAGTTTTCTGTAATCCATGCAAATCCTCCATCCTGTGACTGTCTTTGTGGGAATAAGTTCATTCTTTTCATTTTTCACCACAGTAACTCCTCCTTTCTTGCGAACACATTGTACAGGACTTACCCACACACTATCTAAAATGGGGTATATAATTCCTGCATCAAGCCATTTTATGAGCTCTTTCTTCACCACTTCTTTCATGATTGGATTCAGTCTTCTTTGGCCTTCAATACAATTCCTGACATCTTCTTCCAACAAGATTCTGTGCATGTAGAGAGACTAGGGTTGATTCCTCTAATATCTGCCATTTGCCATCCAATAGCCTTCTTATGCTTCTTCAAAACTGAAATGAGATTGCTCTCCTGCTCAGAAGTTAAAAAGGAAGAAATGATGATGGGAAGGGTTTCTTAATCTCCAAGATAAGCATACTTCAAATGTGAAGGAAGTTGCTTCAGTTCAAGGGTGGGAGGTCTTTCAACAGAGGGTACAATTTCCTTGAAGGTGTTTGCAGATACATCTAAAGACTCATATTTCCTGATCCAAGATCTTTGCACCACATTCTCTTCAACTAGCAGCTTCAACTTTTCAACTCCAAAATCAGTTTCATTATTCTGTTCAAATTCATCCCCTGAATTCTTCCCTGATTCTAACAACTGTTCTTGCACTAGAGATTCAATACTAGTAATAACAGAACAGCTCTCCATCTCTTCATCAGGATATTGCAATGCATTGAATACATTGAAAGTGACTTGTTGATCATTGACCCTCATAGTAAGCTCTCCTTTTTGTACATCTATCAATGTTCTCCCAGTTACAAGAAAAGGTCTTCCAAGGATAATTGGTACTTCCTTGTCAGCTTCAAAGTCAAGAATAATAAAATCCACTGGAAACACAAACCTGTCCATCTTGATTAAAACATCTTCAATCTTTCCTTCGAGATAAGCCATAGATCTGTCAGCAAGGTGCAAAGTTACAGTGGTAGGCCTTGCCTCACCAATCTTCAGTTGCTTAAAAATGGACATTGGCATCAGATTGATGCTAGCTCCAAGATCACACAGAGCCTTCCCACAGTAAGTATTCCCTATAGAACAAAGAATTGTGAAACTGCCTGGATCTTTCATTTTCTGAGGGACCTTATTCTGTAACAGTTGGCTACACTCCTTTGTCATTGCCACTGTCTCAAATTCTCCCAACCTCTTTCTCTTGGTCAGAATGTCCTTCATAAATTTGGTGTAATTAGGCATCTGCTGCAAGGCTTCAACCAGAGGTATGTTGATATGCAACTGTTTCAGAATTTCCAGAAATTTGTTGAATTGTTTTTCTTGAGTTGCTTTCCTCAACCTTTGTGGGAATGGAGGGGGTGGCCTTTCTGGGATCAGCTTAACCTCTTTCTGCTTGGGAATTTCCAGCACTGGTTCTACAGCTACTTGAATCACTTCAGGAATTTCCTTTTTTGTCTCAGCTGTATCAGTCTTCTTTGTTGCTGGCTACTTAAATGATACACCATCTAGCAACTCTCTACCACTTCTCAGATTTATAGCCTTGACCTACTCCTTTCCCTTATCAGTTGGAGATGATGGTGTTTCTGTAGATGCAGGCAAGGTTCCAATTGGCCTATTTGTGAGAGCAGTAGCCAACTGACCTACCTGATTCTCTAAGTTCCTCATAGCTAATCCTTGATTCTAAATTTGAGCCTTAGTTTCAGTCATAAAAGCCTTCAGAATGGCTTCAAGAGAATGATCCTTAGCTGAAACTTGAGTTTGCTGATACTGGTTGTTCTGACCTTGATGCTGATTTTGCTGTGGAACATGACCAGAAGGTAGATTCAGAGCATTGTTGTAATTGCCATAACTGAGATTGGGGTGAGGATGCTTGAATCCAGAGTTATAATTGTTGTTGTAGGCATAATTTCCCCTATTTCCCACATAGTTTACTGAAGCAGGGTTGCTTGTGTGACACCCTTCTACGCCGCATGTTAAAAGCCATTTAAAATATAAAAAAAACATTTAAAGGAAAACATGCAATTATTGAATAAAATAAACAATTGTCCATGGGTAGAAAAGTCCCACATGAACCGTTTACAACGCGGAAATAAAATAAGTTTTAAATAATGAAAACATAACAACCAATAAAAATAACCCAACCCCGATGTCACATACAGAGCTGGTATAACCGTTCCGGAATAAAATCCACGGAATTACAACTGAACTACCAACTATGAAAACATAAACTAGCCCTACGATGAGTGGCGGCTCCTCAGAGTCACTCCTCTCCGGGCTGCTCGTCATCCTCTGCAATGTGCCAATCAGGCCAAACACAAACAACAAACATATATAGGGTGTAAGAATCGTATAAACATATTAGCATGGGAATAGGCAGTAAAGTAAACAGCAAGCATAGCAGCATCACATCAAATATCAACATCATCGTTATGCTATGCAGTGCAATGCAGTCCTACTCCGCTAAACCATCAATGCATGTGGATCCACTAAACTCGGGATGAACGACTTCGGAGTTACATATCCACATTGAGAATCTACTCAACGCCGGAGAATCTACTCCTTGGATAGCCAACGCATCAAACCAACGAATGCCTCGTCACGGGGGCGCTAGGAGAATCTACTCCAACCGTGGATGGCCGGATCGCCGTACTCTAGGACGATCTCCCCTATGTCGAACATCCCTAAACAACAACTCCGATGCAATGCTTATGCAACACAACAACAACAGCAACACCACCTCCATAACTCCAACGGAATCGACCGAAGGTAACAGCGGGATCAACCGCACCAACTTGCCTCGCGGAATCTACCTGAGGACTTAAGCGGAATCAACCGCAGTACCTGGGGCAAACTCTCGGCCACCAAGGTACGTAACAACAACACCTTAGACCCAAACCGTGGGGTCAAGGCCTCCTTGGCCAAAAAGCACCAAGGTACAACTCATCAGCTTGCGGCACCCTAAAGGGTATCGACTTAACATCTCACCATCTCATCATCTTTATTTATCTTTATTAACATTTACCAAATTGTCTAATCAGTTATCATCATAGGGAAAGTGGGGTTTAAAACCCCTTAAGTCCTTTAATCTGGTTCTGTCACAGTGGGTTGAGCACGGTCGTGCTCGTAACCCAGCACGGTCGTGCTTAAGCACGTGAGGGCGTGCTCCCCTGTAAGTGAAGCACGGTCGTGCTTCTTAATGAGCACGGTCGTGCTCAGCAGCACGATCGTGCTCTTTGTCCTGTACGGCCGTGCTCAACAGTGCGGCCATCTTCCCAGAATTCAACTGGGAGCACGGTCGTGCTCATCGCGCGACAGTGCTGTTCTGGGCAGGAACAGAGGCTGATACTTAACCAAAAACAGTGATTTAATCCATTAAACATCCTAAATCAGTTATCAACGTATTTCACAGATTAAACTCAGCAATAAAATCAACATCAACGTAACAGTGGCATCAACCAACAATATCAACATGTTCGTAGTAATGCAACCAACATAAACTCAACCAACCATGAACATAACCATAACATATTATCAATCATTAACATGTTATCAACTAATCAGCCAATCATACATACATAACATGCATCAACCGGGGTTATGGGAACCCCTTTACTTTACCCTAAACCCAAACCTATGTAGATACTACCCTTCTCCCCATACCTGGATTGAAGGTAGCTCTCTAAGAGTCCTGACAGCAAACGGTTCCTCCCCTAAGACGGCTCGACCTCAAACGATCCTTAAACAAACCAGAACACGAACAGTTAGTTCCCTAATCACAATAACGGAAAAGGAACCAAAAGAGGGAAAGGAACTTTACCTAAACGACTACCAATGATGCACTAGCAGTCTCCCAAGGCCTCTAAACTGCCCAAGACGGAAGGAAACGGAAAAAGGGTTCTTCCTGGCCGCACTGTAGCTGCTGAGTTCACCAAAAGTAGGGTTACACGTTAAACCCTCGAGTTCTGTTCACGTATATAACTTCCGGACCTGAGCACGATCGTGCTTACCCTTGAGCACGGTCGTGCTCCACTTAGCGTCACGAGACGCGGTCCACGCATTGAGCACGGGCGTGCTCACTGTTGAGCACGGTCGTGCTCAATTTAAAATCAGAAACACGCTTCTGACTTTAAGCACGGGCTTGCTGGCTAATGAGCATGGGCGTGCTCATTTACCAGAAAGGGACTTTTAGTCAAAAATCCCACTAAGCCCTTAAACGATAAATCCAACTTATTACAACCAGCTTAATTAAAATATTCTGAAAACAGGGTGTTACAATTCCACCCCCCTTATAAAAATTTCGTCCTCGAAATTTACACCTACCTCAAGGGAAAAGATGCGGGTGCGCTTCCATCATCTTGCTCTCCAGCTCCCAGGTAGCACTTTCCTCAGTCGCCCCACTCCAAACCACTTTAACCAAAGGAATTTCCTTGCCTCTTAGCTGCTTCACCCTCCTATCCTTGACTCGAAGAGGTAACACCTCAAACGTCAGGTTCTCTTTCAACTGTATAGCGTCGGGTACTATCACGTGACTAGGGTCATGAACATACTTCCTGAGTTGTGACACATGAAAAACATTGTGGAGATTTGACAAGAACGTGGGTAAGGCTATTTGGTAGGTGACTTCGCCGACTCTTTTGAGGATTTGGTAAGGACCAATGAACCTCGGAGTAAGTTTCCTCGCCTTCATCACTCTACCAACCCCAGTCGTCGGGGTAACTCTCAAGAATACATGATCGCCTTCCTGGAATTCGAGCGCCTTCCTCCTTTTATCATGGTAGCTCTTCTGCCTACTCTGTGCAACTCTCATCTTTTCCTGAACTAACTTAATCTTTTCTGTTGTTTCTTGGACTATCTCAGGCCCTAGCACCACACTATCACTAGGTTCACTCCAACACAAGGGTGTCCTACATCTCCTCCCATACAGAGCTTCATAAGGTGCCATCCCAATGCTGGAATGGAAACTGTTGTTGTAGGTGAACTCTATCAGGGGCAAAAACTTGTCCCAACTTCCAGACTGTTCTAACACACAAGCCCTCAACAAGTCCTCTAAGGACTGGATGGTCCGCTCAGACTGCCCATCAGTCTGTGGGTGGTAAGCTGAACTAAGCCTAAGCTTTGTTCCTAAAGCCTCTGGCAAACTATTCCAAAACCTAGAGGTAAACCTCGGGTCTCTATCTGAAACTATGCTAGAGGGTACACCATGAAGCCTAACTATCTCCTTGATGTACAACTTAGCCAACTTCTCTAGAGGATACTCCATGTTCATCGGAATGAAATGGGCAGACTTAATCAGTCTATCCACAACAACCCAAATTGCCTCAAAACCAGCTGGAGTCCTAGGGAGTCCAGACACAAAATCCATGGAGATACTATCCCATTTCCATTCTGGGATACTTAGGGGTTGCAACTTACCCGAAGGCCTCTCATATTCAATCTTAGCCTTCTGACAAACTAGGCACGCATAAACAAACTCAGCTACGTCCTTTTTCATCCTAGGCCACCAAAACATTCTCTTAAGGTCCTGATACATCTTAGTGGCACCTGGGTGCACACTCAATCCACTCCTATGACCTTCTTCTAAGATCAGCTTCCTAAGCTCAGGAACATCTGGTATACAAACTCTATCCTTAAACCTCAAGATACCATCACTGCCATCCTTAAAACTTAGGTCTCTACCCTGAGCGAGTAACTCTCGCTGGTCTAAGAGATACTTATCTAACTTCTGACCCTCTCTAATATGATCCATCAAACTGTTGGTAACCTTCAAGGTACCAAGCCTAATACTCTTAGGGGTAAACTCACAAGCTAGACTAAGGTCTCTAAACTCCTCAATCAGGTCCATCTCCCTAACCATCAAAGCGGAGATATGCAGGGTTTTCCTACTCAAGGCATCGGCCACCACATTGGCCTTTCCTGGGTGATAGGTCAGCTCGAAGTCATAATCCTTTAAGAACTCCATCCACCTACGCTGCCTCATATTCAACTCCTTTTGATCAAAGAGATACTTCAAACTCTTATGATCGCTAAAACCTCAAACCTTGCTCCATACAGGTAATGCCTCCAAATCTTTAAGGCAAAAACCACAGCTCCTAACTCTAGGTCATGGGTAGGGTAGTTCTTCTCATGGGTTTTCAACTGCCTAGAAGCGTAAGCGACTACCTTACCATTCTGCATCAGCACACCACCTAACCCTTGCTTAGAAGCATCGCAGTAAACTACGAAGGGTGCACTAGGATCTGGCAAAACTAACACTGGTGCTGATGTCAACCTATTCTTAAGGGTTTGGAAACTCTCTTCACACTTAGAGTCCCACACAAACAACTGTCCCTTCTTGGTGAGACGGGTTAAGGGTAAAGCTATCTTAGAGAAACCTTCTATAAACTGCCTATAGTACCCGGCTAACCCCAAGAAACTCCTAATCTCGGTTACAGACTTTGGCGCTTCCCACTGGAGCACCGTCTCTACCTTAGCTGGGTCCACTGCTATGCCACCCTTAGAAATGACATGTCCTAAGAAGCTCACTTCCTCTAACCAGAACTCACACTTAGACAACTTAGCATACAACTGTTTCTCCTTAAGGGTCTGCAAGACAACCCTCAGGTGTTCCTCATGTTCTTCCTTACTCTTGGAGTACACTAAGATGTCATCTATAAACACCACCACGAACTTATCCAAGTAAGGGTGAAAGGTCTTGTTCATGTAGTCCATGAAGACCGCAGGAGCGTTGGTCACACCGAAAGGCATAACCAAGTACTCATAGTGACCATATCGCGTTCTAAACGCTGTCTTCGGGATGTCCTCAGACTTAACCCGAATCTGATGGTACCCTGATCTCAAATCTATCTTTGAAAAGACGCAAGCGCCCATCAACTGGTCCATAAGATCATCAATCCTAGGGAGGGGATACCGATTCTTTATGGTCACCTTGTTGAGCTGTCGAAAGTCGACACACAACCTCATACTACCATCCTTCTTCTTCACCAACAACACAGGTGCTCCCCACGGAGACACACTCGGCCTCATGAACTGCTTCTCCATCAGGTCCTCCAACTGTTCTTTCAACTTAGCTAGCTCTAGAGGAGACATTCTATAGGGTGCTATGAAAATTGGCCCGGTGCCAGGCACTAAGTCTATGGTAAACTCAACATCTCTTTCTGGGGGTAAGTTATAAACATCCCCCGGAAACACTTCAGGAAACTCTCGCACAACAGGCAAGCTGGCGACATCAGGAGGGCTGCTCTCTACATCCAGGGAAGCTAACATCATGTATACTTGGGCTTCGTCTCTCATCGAAGCTCGTACTTGGCTGGCAGAGAGAAGGTCTGGATTCTTAGACTCCTTTGGAGTTCCAAAAATCAGGGTTTTATCGAAACAATTCAGAAGGACATGGTTGGAAGATAACCAGTCCATACCCAGAATAATGTCCAGGTCTTTCAAAGGTAAGCATACAAGATCAGCAAGGAAAGTTTTATCATTTATAACAATATGGCAGCTTGCATGCATAAGAAGTAGAAACAGGTTTATTTGTAGGTGTAGAAACCAACAAATCAAACTCAAGGAGGGTAACAGGCAATTTTAGACTCTTGACCCTATCATGCGATATAAACGAGTGAGTAGCACCCGAATCATACAATACAGTTAATCGAGTTCCATCAATTAGACACGTACCTTGGATCAAGTCATCAAACTCGGAGGCTTCGGCTCCACTAAGAGTAAAGACTCTTCCAGTGGTCTTCAGTCTGTTGGCCTGGGACTTCTGATTCTTGCTAGCGCTGGGAGGGTCGGCCTTAGCTCCATCACACTCGCGGCTGATGTGGCCTGGCTTGCCACACTTGAAACAGATGACCTGTGTTTCCTTGCACTGGGACGAATAGTGGTCCTGTGCTCCACACTTCCCACACCTCATAGCTCTAGGGGCATCAGAGAACCCACCGCTGAAGCTACTCTGCTGAAACTGGGGTTTCCTGCCACTCTGCTTGAAGTCCTTGCCCGAAGGGGCATACCGCTGCTTGCCCTTATCCCTCTGATCAACCCTCTTGCCACTCTGATTGTCCGACCCTCTGGAACTAGCAGCTCTGAACTGGCTGGCATCCTCATAGATCCTGCACTTGTTGACCAGAATAGGGAAGACTCTGATCTCCTGATAGCTGATGGCCTGTTTGATCTCAGGCCGGAGTCCCGCTTCAAACTTCACACACTTGGAGCGATCGTCCGTCTCATGCTGGTAAGGAGTGTAGTATCTCGCCAGCTCTTCAAACTTAGCCGCATAGTCACCGACTGACAGCGACCCCTGCCTCAAAGACAAGAATTCCATCTCCTTCTTGTCCCCGATATCCGCTGGAAAATACTTCTCCAGAAACCTCTGCCTGAACACAGCCCAAGTCACCGGTGTGCCCTCTGCCTGCATCCTCTGCCTGTAGTTATCCCACCAGTGCTCCGCCTCCTCAGTCAACATGAAGGTGGCGAAGATGAGCTTCTGCTGATCATTGCAGTCCATCACACGGAAGATCTTCTCTGTCTCCCTCAGCCACAACAATGCTCCCTCTGGGTCATACGCTCCTTTAAACGACGGAGGGTTGTTCTTCTGGAACTTATCCAGTCCCTGGAACTCAGCTGGCCCACCGTTGTTAGGGTTGACCTGTCCGATAGCATTGGCCAGAAGTGCCAATGCGTCAGCAATCGCCTTATCGTTGCGTCCTCTACCGGCCATTAGTTCCTGTACATGCCCAAAACAACCTTTAACACAGAAACTTAGCGAGTAAAAGCTACAGGCAACTAACTTAAAACATCATTATCTATACCAAGTATAGATAATTCACACAAGAGTCACGCAACAGACTCACAACAGACTCATACCACGTCCGAACAAGGTCGAACTGCTCTGATACCACTAAATGTGACACCCTTCTACCCCGCATGTTAAAAGCCATTTAAAATTAAAAAAAAACATTTAAAGGAAAACATGCAATTATTGAATAAAATAAACAATTGTCCATGGGTAGAAAAGTCCCACATGAACCGTTTACAACGCGGAAATAAAATAAGTTTTAAATAACGAAAACATAACAACCAATAAAAATAACCCAACCCCGATGTCACATACAGAGCTGGTATAACCGTTTCGGAATAAAATCCACGGAATTACAACTGAAACTAACAACTACGAAAACATAAACTAGCCCTACGATGAGTGGCGGCTCCTCAGAGTCACTCCCCTCCGGGCTGCTCGTCATCCTCTGCAATGTGCCAATCAGGCCAAACACAAACAACAAACATATATAGGGAGTAAGAATCGTATAAACATATTAGCATGGGAATAGGCAGTAAAGTAAACAGCAAGCATAGCAGCATCACATCAAATATCAACATCATCGTTATGCTATGCAGTGCAATGCAGTCCTACTCCGCTAAACCATCAATGCATGTGGATCCACTAAACTCGGGATGAACGACTTCGGAGTTACATATCCACATTGAGAATCTACTCAACGCCGGAGAATCTACTCCTTGGATAGCCAACGCATCAAACCAACGAATGCCTCGTCACGGGGGCGCTAGGAGAATCTACTCCAACCGTGGATGGCCGGATCGCCGTACTCTAGGACGATCTCCCCTATGTCGAACATCCCTAAACAACAACTCCGATGCAATGCGTATGCAACACAACAACAACAGCAACACCACCTCCATAACTCCAACGGAATCGACCGAAGGTAACAGCGGGATCAACCGCACTAACTTGCCTCGCGGAATCTACCTGAGGACTTAAGCGAAATCAACCGCAGTACCTGGGGCAAACTCTCGGCCACCAAGGTACGTAACAACAACACCTTAGACCCAAACCGTGGGGTCAAGGCCTCCTTGGCCAAAAGCACCAAGGTACAACTCATCAGCTTTGCGGCACCCTAAAGGGTATCGACTTAACATCTCACCATCTCATCATCTTTATTTATCTTTATTAACATTTACCAAATTGTCTAATCAGTTATCATCATAGGGAAAGTGGGGTTTAAAACCCCTTAAGTCCTTTAATCTGGTTCTGTCACAGTGGGTTGAGCACGGTCGTGCTCGTAACCCAGCACGGTCGTGCTTAAGCACGTGAGGGCGTGCTCCCCTGTAAGTGAAGCACGGTCGTGCTTCTTAATGAGCACGGTCGTGCTCAGCAGCACGATCGTGCTCTTTGTCCTGTACGGCCGTGCTCAACAGCGCGGCCATCTTCCCAGAATTCAACTGGGAGCACGGTCGTGCTCCCTGTTCAGCACGGTCGTGCTCATCGCGCGACAGTGCTGTTCTGGGCAGGAACAGAGGCTGATACTTAACCAAAAACAGTGATTTAATCCATTAAACATCCTAAATCAGTTATCAATGTATTTCACGGATTAAACTCAGCAATAAAATCAACATCAACGTAACAGTGGCATCAACCAACAATATCAACATGTTCGTAGTAATGCAACCAACATAAACTCAACCAACCATGAACATAACCATAACATATTATCAATCATTAACATGTTATCAACTAATCAGCCAATCATACATACATAACATGCATCAACCGAGGTTATGGGAACCCCTTTACTTTACCCTAAACCCAAACCTATGTAGATACTACCCTTCTCCCCATACCTGGATTGAAGGTAGCTCTCTAAGAGTCCTGACAGCAAACGGTTCCTCCCCTAAGACTGCTCGACCTCAAACGATCCTTAAACAAACCAGAACACGAACAGTTAGTTCCCTAATCACAATAACGGAAAAGGAACCAAAAGAGGGAAAGGAACTTTACCTAAACGACTACCAATGATGCACTAGCAGTCTCCCAAGGCCTCTAAACTGCCCAAGACGGAAGGAAACGGAAAAAGGGTTCTTCCTGGCCGCACTGTAGCTGCTGAGTTCACCAAAAGTAGGGTTACACGTTAAACCCTCGAGTTCTGTTCACGTATATAACTTCCGGACCTGAGCACGGTCGTGCTTACCCTTTAGCACGGTCGTGCTCCACTTAGCGTCACGAGACGCGGTCCACGCATTGAGCACGGGCGTGCTCACTGTTGAGCACGGTCGTGCTCAATTTAAAATCAGAAACACGCTTCTGACTTTAAGCACGGGCTTGCTGGCTAATGAGCATGGGCATGCTCATTTACCAGAAAGGGACTTTTAGTCAAAAATCCCACTAAGCCCTTAAACGATAAATCCAACTTATTACAACCAGCTTAATTAAAATATTCTGAAAACAGGGTGTTACAGCTTGGACATGCTTCAAATAAATGCTCCTCTCCACAAAAGACACACGACAGTGCATTTACTGGAGCAACTGTTTCAGTCTTAACAGGTTCTTGACTTGAGCTAGGGGTAGTCAAATTCTTCAGCATGTTTGTGATAGCAGCCAATTGAGCAGACATCATAATCATTTCCTTGATTTCGTGCATACTAGCTATATTTTTAGATGGGTTAGCTCTGCTGGTGGGCCATTGGTAGCTATTAGCTGCTATGCTCTCAATAATGTCAAAAGCCTCATTATAAGACTTAATCAACAGTTGTCCTCCAGAAGAGGCATCTAACATCAGCTTTGAGGGAGGAGACAATCCGTTGTAGAAAGTTTCCAACTGAATACATGATGGAATTCCATGGTGTGGGCACTTCCTCAACAGCTCCTTAAATCTCTCCCATGTGTCATAAAGAGTTTCATCATCATTTTGCCTGAAAGAGTTGATTTCACCCCTCATTTTTGCATTCTTGATGGGGGGAAAATACTTGTTCAAAAACTTCTCAGCTAGAGCATTCCAAGAGGTGATGGAGTTAGGTTCCAATGAATCCAACCAAGTTTTAGCTCTATCCCTAAGAGAATAAGGGAAAAGCCTCAACCTGAATGCATCATTACTGATTCCAGGTATTTTGAAACTACTGGCCACTTCAAGAAATTGCCTCAAATGCAAATGAGGGTCTTCACTAGGAGCACCACTAAACTGCCCAACAGTTTGAAGCATTTGGAACATCATAGGCTTGAATTCAAACTGCTAAGTGGTTATCTCTGGCCTCACTAATGCAGTGCTCATGGTTTGAGGATCAAACACATAACCCCTGAGGGGTCTATCTTTTTCATTAGCCAGCTCAATCATTCCAGGTTGTTCCTCATCATCAGTTCCTAGAATGTGAGCCATGAAGCCTAAGTCAGAGTTCTGATCTCTAGCTCTCTGTTCTTTAGTTCTCTTCATTAGCCTCTTTGCTGTTTTCTCTATCTCAAAGTCTATTTGAAACTCGGGTGTACCCTTGCTGCGCATGCAGATGTAAGCCTGTTGCTGAACAAAGCACACAGAGCTTTAAGTACTAGCTAAATAGATAAAGTTAACAAAAGAGTTTAAATATTCAACACCATTGTCAAATCCCCGGCAACGGCACCAAAAACTTGTTGTCCATAAAGTTGTGCAAGTATACACAATCGTAACAAGTAATAAAGTGTGAATAAAGATCGTTCCCATGAGGATTTAAATGAATTGAATATAAATTTTAGTTTTAACCTTTCATACTTAGCTTAATAAAAATAAAGAGTAATTTTAAGCATGTAAAGTAAATGGAATAATTGGGTGTCAAAGCAGAAGTTAATAAATGTAAGGAATTAAAAATAACAATAAATGGGTGCTTAAAAACAGAGATGGAAACAGCTAGGATTCTAATCCTTTGTAATATTCACTTCAGGGTAATTTATGCTTCAGGATGCTACAACATTTAGCCCAGGAATTGAGAATTGATTTCCAACAGTAAAACTGAGTTCATTAAAAGCTTCTTATTCCTAAGTTCAAATTAATTTCCCTCAGCTGTCAGATAAAAAGTCCAGCTACTTAAAGATTTGAAGGCTATTCCTAGCTCATTCAACACAATTAATTTTCCAATTAATTGCTCTATCTTTATCTTCTAATCAAGTCCACTAACTTGGTTTTTCCAAACTTAGTCAGCTGATATTTCAAATCAGTTGACCAGGCTAAACTGAAATTAAACATTAACGTAGAAAAGAAGAAAATGCAAAACATTCATTGCATTGAATTACCCATCAGTTTAATTACAAATTCATAGAATCCTAACTTGAGGGAATTAGCTCATAATGAGTTTAAAGTTAAAACAAGTAAGGGAATGGTAAAATAAAGGCATAAGCGTAAAAAATGAAATTACAGAGAAGACAAGGGAGCTGACGGCTGCTACAGTATGAGCTGCTGTAGTACAAGCTACCACAATACAAGCTGCCACAGTACAAGCTGCCCTAAAAGTAAGGCCACACTTACTATTTGTACTACCTCCCAAAATAGGGCTACACTCTCTCTCATCCTCACTTTTTGGGCTATTACACAATTCAAATACTAAAATATTCCTTGGCCCAATTCCCAAGTACACTCAGCTGTTGCATAATATTCTCTCTCTTCCTTTTTGCACAGCGCAACAGGCACTTTGTCTTCTAGTGAGCATTAGTTTGGGAATGATTTTAGCTTGTAATGACCTACTCTCCCGATGCTGCGACATTCTAAAACATCCCAGAGCACTTCCTTCAGCAATTTACACTTCTAAACCCTGCTCAAGCTCGAACAAACTTTTTAGCAATAACAATTCATTAATTACAGCTTTTTCTGCAGTTAATAAAATCAACTCAAATATTTACTCAATCAAACAAAACTTGAGTTCTTTTCCCAAAATTTATCAAAACAAGCACAATGATTAAGCTAAAAGAATAGTAATAACTCTTATTTCTAAGAGTTATCACCTCATCATAAAGTTTCGCTTTTTTGAAACGTAATAAGTCAACACACCATCCCACAACTTCTTCAGATCATCGATCAGAGGCTGCAAATATACATCTATCCCAGCCTTTGGATTAGATGGTCCCGGTGTGAGACAAGTCAGAAACATATATGGTTTTGACATGCACCTCTCGGGAGGAAGATTGTATGGCGAGGCTGATGCCTGAATGTACAGGGTAAAACCATCTGAACACAGCCCAAGTCTTACATTGCGAGGATCTGCTGCAAAATCAGGATGTACCCGATCGAAGTGCTTCCAAGCTTCACCATCAGAAGGGTGGCGTATAACGCCCGGATTTCTTCTATTTTCATAATGCCACCTCATTTGTCCCGCAGTTTACGTTGATGCAAACAGTCTCTGCAACCTTGGAATTATTGGCAGATAGAACATTGCCTTCGCAGGAACTGGTTTGCTCTTCCTACGATCACTACTTTGAACGCGATACCTGGGTGTCTGACAAAATTTACATTCTTCCAACGCACTGTCATTTGTGCCAAACTGACTATCATAATATAGCATGCACCCATTCGGACAACAATCAATCCTCTTAGTCCCCAACCCCAGTTTCGACACCAACCATTTCACCTCATAATAACGCTTTGGCAACAACTCTTAGAAGGGTGTCACATCTTGAAGCATTTTACAAAAAAACTCCAAACACTGCTTGGGGACATTCCAATTGGACTTGCAAGCTAGAAGCCTAACACAAATTGATAATTTTGAATCTGACGCCCCTTCAAACAATGGCTTATTTGTCTCTAACAATAGGTTGTAGAATCTCTGCGCCGATTCATTAGGAGGCTCTTCCATGTCATCAGACTCATCCGCCTCGAAATTCCCATGTTGCCCAAGATAATGATCCACCATCATATGCATTGACTGGATTTGTTCGACATAGTCATTGTGTAAGCCACTGCCTAATGCACCCATGTCAAGATCGTCACCACCGACTTCATTCAGATCAATATCCGGCAACTCCTCACCATGATCAGTCCATATCCAATAATTAGACTTGAACCCACGTTGGTATAGGTGTAACTTCACGTTGTCATAACTCAAAACTGTCACACAATTGCACTTTATGCATGGACATCTAATCCCTCCCTCTTCGGCATAATCACTATGTTGCTTGGCTTTCGATATAGACTCCTCGACTCCATCTACAAATGATTGTTTCAGAAGTCGTCTCCCAGACTCGTTCCTATTATACACCTAACTACGGCTAGGGGGATAATATTCCATCCTTCTACATATCTAAATAAATTGACGTATTTTTAAACATGATACTATAACCCCGAAACGCTCCCTTTCCTTAAAAGGTGTGGCCCTATCCCATTTGAGGAAAAACTTTTTCACCACTGTATTATACTAGTTACTCATCGCTTCTCATGTCTTATAGCTGACGAAATTCGGCAGCATTTCCCATTGGTCTCTAAGTACACGACTTGATCGCGGTAAGATACCACAATCAAGTATGGACCCGGAGAACAAAAGGAAATGCTTCGACCCGAAATTTCATCAACTATTTAACAGATGAGAATCAGCGAGTAATTAGTATATCAGTGGAGAAAAAGTTTCTTCCCAAACTGTCCCAATTGGACAATTCAAGATTCAATAAAATGAGCGATACCATGACCACGAGAACACATGCTTAATAATATTGAATCTCGAACGGGAAACTAAGGTTTTTCTCAAGTACGTATTAATTATACTCTAAAATATAATAAAATAAAACTTTTAGTAACATAGATATTTTATATAAAGTTGGACATTTTATATAAAACACAATAGCAACTATCATACACAAAGTATTCGTCTAAAAAATAAATCACATAATTATCCGTCTAACTTTATATTAAATCATTTATTTTTAAGTTAATTTATTTATTAAATCATTATTTATTATTTATTTACTTTCATATTTAATGTTATGTAAGTATTTAGTTATTTTTTTTGAAGCAAAGTATTTAGTTATTAGTTATTTACACATATTAAATTTTATTATTAATTTTATAATTACATATTAAACTATTTTGTTATTCAATTTTTTTACGCAAATTCGTTTTAATGACAGTCAATTCGTCAATGTTCCCCAATACGTGTCATTTTTTTAAATTTTTGTTTTTAAATTTTTATTTAATGCTCCATCTAATTTATTGTTACGTAATTACTAATTACAATTTAAATCTTAATTAATTTTAAATTTATTGTTATGTATGTATGCAACTTTATTCGCCATGAGTACCTAATCATCTCACCTTTGATTAATATTTATTTAATATGTAATTTATATTAATTATTACAAAAATTAATTCAAATAATTGTGTTTGATACTCTCGCTCACTAACACCTAGCCATCGATTCCATTCGACACGGTAACACTTCGGATATTGTAAACACTTCTTCGATCATTTAATTTATTGCTTCAAATCATTACTTAATTTGATGGATGCTTCAGTATTCCTAAGTTATTTAATTAATTCATTATTTCAATTAATTAATTTTATTAATTAAAATTTAATTGCATCAATTTATATGATAGCTGAATATTAGCTACAATAGGAACTAAAATCCTACATTAATTATAAATCAAAATCACAAATTCCTACACTTCCAAATCAACAAAATATAATCGTACAATCACTCCAAAGAAACCATAACAACTGTTTCATATCATTAAACACTCGACAAAATAAACAATTTCAAACAAATTCAAAAAAAATATAAATTCAATAAAATAGACACCTGGCAGTGCAGACAATGGTGGCTCCTCTGCAGCGGTGGTGATGATGGTATAATAGCAACTCTGTAACAAACAAATTAACATCATCACTAATTAAACAGTAAACACTTAATTAACAAATTAAACATTAAACATTTAATTCAAGAAAATAAAAATTCAAAAACTAAATACCTACCAAGGTGGTGGTGGTAGTGGCTGGCAGTGGGGGAGGAAGGTGGTGGTGGTAGTAGCTGGCGAGTCTGGCAGTGAGGGAGCAAGTGGTCGGACAATGTTGTGGCAGCGGTGGTTGTGGGGCTCATGGAGGAGAAGTAAACAGTGACGAGGGGGTGAGGGGCGCGCGGGAGGAGAAGGAGAGAACATAGACAAATAGAGAAGAAGAGAGGTGGTGCAAGGTGGAGGTGGCGGTGCGCGGTGGAAGGGAGGCGGTGGTCGCGGAGGCAAAGAACTAGAGAGAGGGAGATCAAGGGAGAGGAAAAGAGAGGAAGAAAGGGGAAAATGAGGGAGAAAGGTTTTCGGTTGCACTTAATGAACCGATTTCCGACGGCTACCGACGGCTGATGCCGTCGGTAATTCAAATTTTTAAATTACCGACGGGCAGGTCCGTCGGTAATGTAAAAAATAGTTTTCGACGGAACCAGCCGTCGGTAATTACTGACGGCTAAGCCGTGGGTACATTCACGCGCCAAAATATTACAGATTCACGCCACCATTTCCGACGGAGTTATTGATGGAATATCCGTAGGTAAGGTTACCGACGGTATGACCGTCGGTAATATTGTTGGCTTTTCATATTCATGATTACTCACGGCATTTTCTGTCGGAAATTTCCTGATTACCGACGGAATTAACGTCTGTCAGTAATTGTCCATCGGAAATTACCCCTTTTCTTGTAGTGTTATTCCAGTAAATCAATTTTCTTCAAAAGTTGGGACCAATCCCTCCGAGTGGGGCAGAGAACTCCTCTGCATTATCTGTACACTCAAACCAAAATACCACAAATAGAAACCAAACAGAAATAATGCAAAGGTGAGATACCAATATATGAGTTTTATATAGCAGCCACATACACGACTCACAAACAACAACGTATGATAACAACAGAAAAATATAACATATAACATAACATCACAAATATATCCACAGGAATTCATTCCCGACAGCCAAATATATTTTGTAAAACATTTCATGTCACTTCAATATTCATTATCTATTTCATAATTCTCCAGAGATCCTAACTTCCCTTCGTTGAGCGTGATAGGATCGCGATATGTCTATAACACAATTGTTTTGCGTTGGGTCAGCCTCTCTTGGGTTTGATCCCCAATTGTTCTAGGGTATCGCATCTCACCTAAATGATACAGAATAGTTCCTGATTGAGTACATTTCGAACAGGACAGCCGATTTCCACTACTCGAGATTGCAAGGCCCCAAGTATCCCGTGGAGTTCGAACCCGAATGTCCTTAAAGACCCAAAAACTAAAGGGTTATCTTTGGTTCGTAACTATTCAGTTTGTCAGTTCACCCTGTGTGAAATTGTGGCTCGATACACAACGGCACGTCTGCCTGACTATACATGTAAAACAATAGTTCTTCGTTTTCTTTTTCTTTTTCGCTTCTTTCTTTCGTTTTTTTTTTCGCTTCTTTCTTTCCCCGTCGAGGCTTAAAGCTCCTGACTACTTTTGGTCAAGTATTAAATATACATATAATACCAACTTAGGATTTTTAACAAAATCCATGTTTCAAAATCTCCTTCACAACCGAACACTAGCTCGACGTCTCGGAAATCTAGGTTCTACTCAATCGGAACACTAGCCCGACTTCTCGGAAATCTGAATCCAGCCCGATATCTCGGCAATCCAGATCCACCCGAATCTCAGCATCAATAATCTAGGTCCTATCCTTTCCTCAAAACTCAAAATAAGAACTCTAGCCCGTCATTTCGGTAATCTAGGTCCTTTCCACTTTCATCTTTTCCACTTGGTTTTCGTTCGGTGAAAACTAAATCAAAAATAAAATACAAGTGTTTCTCACTTTGTATCCTCAATACTTTTTCGTTCTTGGAAATACACTTTTACTTAAACTTTTTGTTTTAGAAATCCATTTTCTAAAACTTAGAAAAACCGCTAAAATCTTTTCCTCAACTTTGAACCAAATACGAAATTCTTGTAAATAGATTTAACAAAAGAGAGCATTTTCTCTTGATCTTTCCATTTTTAAATAACTTTTGCAAAACCCAAAAGAAAACCCTTGTTTTCAAAAGACTTTTCCTTTCAAAATTCTTTTCAAACATTTTCATGAATTTTGTTGTTTTCCATTTTCATTTCTTTTCATAAACTTTATTCTATCTTCACACT
Organism: Echinosophora koreensis; assembly: GCA_035048595.1. Lineage (NCBI taxonomy): Eukaryota > Viridiplantae > Streptophyta > Magnoliopsida > Fabales > Fabaceae > Echinosophora > Echinosophora koreensis. Next base: position 28,867 of record JAPCYP010000267.1, read on the forward strand.
TCCATCATTAGAATTTTCTTCTCACTTCCAAAGAAACAAAACACCACTTTTTCAATCTCCCGAGTTAAGGTATTTTAATGTTTTAGTCTTTATTAACAAGCAATGATCAGTGTCATGCCATCAGCCAATCATAGTCAAGCAATATAATAAATCACATCCAACATGATCAATAGCAATAACATTAAAACTCAAACATTCCCTCAAAACGCTAATCATTAAATCAGAACATCATTACTAGAATTGAACTCAACATACATTCAAACACATAATACGTATGTGACTAACTAGAACTCCTCAGGCAAACTCCCTTTACCTTTGTAGACCAGAAAAGATCCTCTTATTGACACATTCAACAAATTTGCTTCCCTCACCATGAAACTGCTCAAGATTAAACCCCAATTTGACGTTCCAGTTTCCTCTAAATAGCTCATGTCAACTCCCAAAAATACAAAACCTGTACCCCCAAGCAAACACAATCACGACAACATCCCGGAGAGGGGGTCAAAACATTTTCAACAATCGGACAAATCTAACAATCAACCATTCATCATCACACACTTACTCTAAGTTGATTTAAACACTTAATTTCACAAAATAGATTCAATTTCAATAAAATCAGATTGGGACTTTAGGGTTCATAACCTAATTTAGGAAAAATTCATTTGATCAAAGGATAATAAAATTAACTTAATAAAACACTAATTTACAGTCCCAATTGCATAAAAACAAGTTTTAATTTCAAAATCTAAAACCAAAAAAAAAAAATCAAATTCTAGGGTTAGGGTTTCAAAATCAATTTGGAGATTTTTGAATATGAACACAATAGGTGAGATTCCCAAATGAAGAAGAAGAGAGACATGGTGGCTGTTGAAGGTCAGGTACGGCGGCTGGCGGTGATGTGGCGGCGGCAGCGATGGTTCTACAGCAGACATGGATAATAAAGATGAAAGAGAGCATAAAAGAAGGAGGAGGAAGTTTAACTAATAGAGTTGGGTTCAAAACCACCATGAATGGTGGCGGGTTGGACTTACCGCGGCTGGGAACGACATCGAACGGCGGTGGGTGGCGGCGCAACTGGACAGGGCGGCGCGATCTGCTCTCCTTGCGTTGAGCGGCGGCGGCCGGAGCTTCCTAGGGGTGGCGACGCGGATGGATGATGAGAGGAGGAGAGTAAAATTGGTTTGAGGTTTTGAAAGAGAAATGGGATGTGTGGGTTCTCTGTTGAAAGGAGAAGAGAAAATTAAAGAGGAAGAAGAAAGGGGGGGTCGTATATGGGGAAGAGAGGAGAGGAAGTCTTTGTTTGTGTGTTTTCTTTATATTAGTATTAGGTAAGATGTGTGATTGAAATTTATTTTAGAAAAAAGGAAATAATATTAATCATTAGATCTAAAAACAATGAATGACAAATATATAGTTTCAAAATCCAAATTAGAGTAAAGATTGATAGCTGAATTGATCCACCAAGATAATCAATGATCCAAAATTAATCTCCAATTAAGGGTAAACTAATTTGGTTTCAAATCTAAAACTAAATAGAGTAAAATATGAAATAAATTCCTTTCAATTATATTTTTAAAAATATTTTTCTAAATAAATTATATTAGTGTAATAACATAATAACATTGTCTAATAAGCGTGTATACACTGAAACAAGACAGTGCTAATGTACTCAATAAAATAATTTTAAATTAGTAATTAAAATTACTTAAATCAAACCTCTTAAAAGTAAATTAAAATAAATATCCAGATAATTAATCAATCCAAATAAAATAACATAAACAGATATATATATATATATGCATATATATTTACTGTTATTGAAGAACAGTAAAAATCGGGATGTTACATTAGAAGTCTTAGATCAACTTATGAGGCTGTCATGCTGAAATTATGTTGGGACTTCAAATCCTCTAATGATCCTTGGCCTGCCTCCTCAAAGCAAGAGTTCTAAAACATATGAATCAAGTTTCCTATCATATTAGATCCTCTATTTGGAATGGTATCAAGTTTCCTATCATATTAGATCCTCTATTTGGAATGGTATCAAAAGGTTCTAGCACATGGTTGCTACAACTTCTGCTTGGCTTGTTGGAGAGGGTGTTTGTATAAATTTTTGGAAGGATAAGTGGCATGATGATCCTCTTGTCGACTTGATTGGAACTCTTGATTGAATGCAGCAAAATCTTTCATCCTCTATGAGTGAGATCATTTGCAATAAGGCTTGGAATCTCCCTGCTGCTCTCTACTCCAATTATCCAGCTTTAACTGTTGTTGTTAGCAAGGTGGCTATTGTGACACCTGGGCTGATGAGGGCGGGGAGTGGTCGTCGGTGCAAGAAGGCACGAACAAGGAGCGGCTCCTAGCAGTCTTCTAGACGGAAGGACCCATGAACGAACTGATTACACGCCAGAATGAGAGGGATCCTGAGATTGTGTAAGTATGGGACTATATAGTTGAGGATGACTTATATGAATTGATTGGTACTACCGATACAAACAAGATGCATCTTCTTTTCGGTAGTCCATCACTTAAGAATTCTACAGTTAAGTGTGTTTGACTTGGAGCAATTCTAGGATGGGTGACCTCCTGGGAAGTTTTCCGAGGAAGCGTGTGAGTGAGGACAAAACACGCTAAAAAGACTTGTGTTGGTTTGTGGAGACTGTAACATCCCAGTTTTTCACGTATATGTTTAATATTTTATTGAAATAATTAATTATCTCAATGTTTATTTTTGTTTATTTTATGTGGTTTAGTTTGAGTAATTTTATTTACTCATTTAAAATTATTTTATTGGCTGCATTAGCACGTGTTACTGCGGTGTATACACGCTTGCAAGGCAATAATATTACGCTATTGTCACTATTATTATTTATTTAGAAAAATATTTTAAATAATAGGGTTGAAAGAAATTTATTTTCAGATTGTTCTCTATTTAATTTTAGATTTGAAAATAAACTGGTTTAAAATTAATAGGAGTGTAATTTTGGATCATTGATTTTCTTGACTGATAAATTCAATCATCAATCTTTACTCTAATTTGAATTTTGAAAGTATATATTTGTTACTCGGTGTTTTTAAATCTAATGATTAATATTATTTCCTTTTTTCTAAACTCAATTTCAACCACACATTTTCCCTCCTGCTGACTAAAAGAAAAAAAGAAAACAAAATGTTTCCTTTTCCCAACTGGTCACGCACGACCCTTACATCCCTTCCTTCTTTAAATTTTATTTTCTTCTCCTACCTTCTGAACACATCAAGTTTCTTCCTCAATCTCTAAACTTTGAAAATCTTCTCCTCCTCCTCCCTAGTGCAGCAGCGCGTGCCGCCACCTTGGAACACTAGTCGTGAGCGCCACCCCAGGTAGCAGCTTCGATCGCAGCTCGACGCGGAGGGGGCGACCACTGTGCCTAGTCTCGTGCCGCCGTCGGAGGTGTACCGTCCGGTCGCCGTTCCGCCTCGTCTGGTATGGGAAAGGACGACCTCGCACCACCGCTCATCGTCCCACGTGTTCAGGCCCTTCATTCCGCCGTTCGATGCCATCCACCGCCGTGCAACGTTGCTGCCGCCGTCTCGCCATAACTCTGCCGCGCCGGACCTCCAAAACAGCCACCACGTTCCTCTTCCTTCACCTTGGGTAAGTGTTTACCCAAAATTTCTTCTAGCTTAAAAAAGCCCCAAATCAGTTTGCAAACCCTAACCCTAACCCTTTAATTTCAGATTATAATTTTGAAATTGAACATTGTTTTATGCTATTAGGACTATGAATTAGTGTTTCCCTAAACTAATTTCATTATTCGTTGAGTAGATTGGTTTTTCCTCCAAATTGCCCTATGAACCCTAAAGCTCCAATATGATTTTATTGGAAATTGATTATGTTTTTGTGAAATTAACTATGTCTTTATGCAATTGGGACTGTTAATTAATGATTTCTAAGGTTAATTTTATGTTCCTATGATCAAAGGTCATTTTCCCCAATTTTGATGATGAATCATGATTTTTGCCCAAATCTGATTTCTGTAGAAAGTGACCCTATTTGTGAAATTAAGTGTTTAAATCAACTTAGAGTGAGTGTTTGATGATAAATGATTGACTGTTTGAATTGTCTCGTTGAAAATGCTTGGACTCCCTCTCTGCGATGTTAAAGTTGTTGTGTTTGCTTGGGGAAGCAGGTTTTACATTTTTCGGGAGTTGACCGGAGCTGTCTAGAGGAAACTAGAACATGTTGCAAGGTGTTTAGAGGAAACTGGAACGTCGAGTTGGAGCTTAGCTTTGTGCAGATTCGCTCTGAAGGAAACTACTGTTGGAGCATAAAGGAAATGATCTTCCCTTGTCTATAAGAGGTAGGGGGAGTGAACCACATCACACCATATTGGTGGATGTGAAAATGGCTTTATTTATCTGGTTGATGAAAAATCCTAAATCAAGGATTATCCACTTTGTTTAATTAGTCCCTTATGAGGACATTATTGTAGTGGTTAATCGTACTTTGATTTATGTTTATTGGTTGTAATATTTGTTTATGGCTTGATTTATTGCTAGATGTGGTTGTGTGCTGAGGAATTGGTTGGTGGCTTGAATTGATGCTCATTAACATGTTTGGTTAGAGAAATAATTTATGGCATGTTGAAAACCATCACTTTGATCATTGGATCAAAGTGAGGATTTTAATACTTGGGTATTACAAATAAATTGATTATTATTTGATATAACATGATATATTGTTGATTATGCATAATTGTGAGATTGTTTAGTGAAGTGTAACCTTCACTTTGGTTGTGATTGGCTGTTGGCCAAATGTGAATGGACTTGGGAGTTTAACTCCAATCCTTGAAACTTAAGAGACTTTAAAATCCTTAAGTGAGAAAATGAATGTTAAATCCATAAAAGGAAAAAAGAATTAGTTTTGAACAATTATTTCGGAACTTTGATTTTTGATTAAGGTTTTAGAAAGGACTTGAGAAATATTTTAATCGTATGTTATATTTTGAACTTCTCAAATGATGCCTTAGAAATTAAAAAAATAAGTGTTTTTAGGATCAATGAAAACAAGAAGGAAGTGTTGTTTTCCAAAACTGTTTTCACAGTGTTTAAAACCATCTTAAAGAGTTCAATTGATTTCAAAAATGACTTTGATAGTTGAGACGCCCCGACGTCCCATTACAAGAAAAGAAACCCAAAATTATTAAAACATAATCGTGTTATTAGCGTTACGTGATTAATTAAAAATAACGGAGAAATTAAAACTTGAAATATAAAACCACATATATAAACATACATGCATCACTATATACATATATACGGGTACAGTACTGGAAAGGGAATCCCATCAGTATGATACCAATAAGTACAAACTGGTAAGATAACAAAAATACATCAAAACATTGAAAGAAAGATGCCTCACCGACTCTCGACACCTAATCCCCTCTCAAAATACATGAAAAACCTCACACATGCCTAAGCAGATAGCATTGGCCTGATCTATCATAAACCACCACCCTCACTAGCATCTTGGGGTTCTGTAGGTCCAGCTACTCCGCCGCTGCCACTGGAGGAACTCCTATCTGATGGTTGTTGGAACATTCGTCTGTACATCCTGCTATCTCTGGATGGTAGTCTGGAGGACACTCGTGAAGACTCTGAACCAGTAGCTCTGACCTCAGGAGGTGCGGGTGCCTCTGGAACAGGCATTGAGTCAGGTGTTGACAAGTGACCTCAAACACAAGAGGGGGGTGAATTGTGTGTGAATTGATTTTTGAAAACTTTTCTCAGTTTAAACTAACTTTAAAACTTGTTTTGATAAACAATAACTTAATAGTAAAACGTTGTGAAATAAAGCGTATGAAAAATAAAATCGTTGCGATAAAGATAAAGAGATAAGGAAGAAAATGACACAACGAAGTATCCTGGTTTGGCCACACAACTACCCACGTGGCCTACGTCCAGTCCCCAAGGCAATACGACTAAGGGATTTCAATCAACTCTAGTTTTTAAAACAGGCTAAACTAGAACCTTTACAAATCAGAGAACTCTTAACACAAATCACAGGACGTACTATCCCTTGTGCAAGAGTCTCAAGAAAACGTTCGTGAGATCACACTCACTTAAAGTAAACTGTAAAAGATTTACAATGAGTAAGCACTCAAAAGTGCAGATATGAAATACAACTTGAAGCACAAAAATAGTAACATCTATATGGTGTATAAGGTTCTCAAAGTAATATGATCACATGTAAGTGCAAGAGTAAAATGAAATATTAATCAGAGTCTAAGCACAAAGTAGAATAGAGGAGAGTAGTATATGGGGCATTTTTCCAAGGCTGCCAAGGTTCCTATTTATAGAGAATAGGTTAGGGTTCAATGTGAAATTAGGTCAAGCCTCTTAAAATGCATTTCTGCCGCAGCATAATCGATTATTTGACATCCATAATCGATTATTTAAAGTATTTTCATGAAGCGCGCGTATGGACAGAAAGGTCATAATCGATTACCATAATCGATTATGTGTTCACTGTCTTTTCACCACAGGAGATAATCGATTTCATTAATCGATTATGATGTTACTGACTCTTTCATAAAAGGCTATAATCGATTACATAATCGATTACAGGGTTTCAGTTGTAGCACATTGGAAGTCAGTAAGGTCATAATCGATTATCCAATTTCAATAATCGATTATTATATTTCAAAATTTGAATTCAACGGCTTTAATATCATAATTACTCATTAACACTCATTAAAGCCATTTAACCACGACTCATAATCGATTATAGCATTTCCATAATCGATTATGGTGCGTATCAGGTTGAATTTCAAAAACTTGACAATTAAGGAAAGATTGCCCAATTAAGCTTAATTTTAATTGTCAGTTTTAATCACATGTTATTAATTATTTAACCACATGATATATCTTTTAAAGCACATGTTAAATATGTGTGTGTGTGTGTGTGAGTGACCATATTAAGTTGAGAACCCTACTTACCATTTACAGATTATTCTAAAAACAACCAATACAAATAGTAAGATTCCCTTTTTACCCCTCTTGATTGCTTTGCCTAATCTTGACTGCTTGTTTGACCTTTTTCACGCTTTTTGCAAATAAGTCCTCAAACTTAAAAATCTTTTGTCATTCATCAAAATATATGTACCTATCAAGGCATACATCCACAAACTCCCCCTTTTTGATGATGACAAACATCTCATGAGGGAATTTCTAAAAGATAGAGTTAGAGCAATGAGTATATATATCCGAGTTTAAAAACGTTTGCTCAACTCCCCCTCACTTCATGCAATATTTAAAATTCTCCCCCTTAAGCATGTACTCAAATATCTCTCCCCCTTTTGGCATTATCAAAAAGCGGGAGAATCAGGTTAAATACTTCATGACATGCATCCACCAAGATTTAAACATTTCAAGCATAAGACATATTTAGCCATGGCATGCATATAAATATTAAACCACACATCATAGTCATAGATAATAAAAGAGTGTGCATACAGAAGCTAAAGTGCCAGGAATATACAGTCATCCAAAATAGTAATGAAATGTATAAACTAGATATAAAATAGTACTATATATAGTACTCATCACCACCATTGCCATCATCAGTGCTGCTGCTGCTGTCCAAGTCATCCTGAGGCTGTGGTGCTCCACGGAGTGGAGTGGCCTCAGATGCAGTGACTCTACGCTCCAAGGATTTTACTTCCAATGAGAGCTCACGAATAGCCGTAGAGTTTGCTCGGATCTCAGTGGTGTTCACCCGAACCTCAGCTAGAATACTCTCAAGTAAAGCCATCATTTCTGGTGAGGTTGTAGCTGGAGGTGCCTGTGAAGATGATGCTCCACCGGTGTTGGTTGGCTCAGTTGTAGGCCATTTCCATCCTTTGGGTTTGTATTCCCAGTCATCAACATAAAATTCAATGCCCATCTGATTGATAGAACCCTCCTTCATCATAGCATGAAACTTCTTATAATCCAACTTAACCTCTCCAGTGAGGTTAACTCTGACATGCTTAATGATCCGAGTCACTAGATGACCATAGGGCAAGTCAGGACCACCCCTATTGTCATACATATGCTGCATGACCAATCCAGCCCAGTTCACTCTCTTTTTCTTTTCCAGCAGCCACAGAATAACAACATCCATTCTTAATAACTGAGAAAAATTATGGCGTCTAGGAAATAAAAGCCTAGCTACCACATAGTGCAACAACCTGCTTTGCACTTTCATATGACCAACAGTTATTTCCTTATCAATTGCATCAGAAGGCTCAGTTAGGACATCCCTGATCGCTTGAATTCTAGCAAATTCATTTACCAAGGGTTCCGCAGCAGGACCCTCGGCAGTGGCATAGGTGCCTTCAGAAGGCAAGCCAACTACTCTTCCAAACGCCTCATCATTGAGACGAATGGGTTTCCCACAAACTTCAGACATTAAAACTCCATCAACTAGCCTAAGGTTGCAGTAAAATACCTTAACCAAGTGTGGGTAGATATCCTCTGATTGAGACAGAAACTCAGTGATTTCTGCATGGTCCAGATACTCCAAAAATTTGAAGTTGCTCTTTCTCATCCATTCTATGTCCAGAAAACGAGGTTTCTAAATCTCTTTCCCAATGTATGTGCTCATGTAGTTTGCCAACTGATCCCCATTGGCGAACCATTTATCCACTTGTTCTTGTGTAAGTGGACCCGGATTGATTGCTGCTGTTCTTTGGCGTTTAGGAGGCATGATGATGATAGTAGTTGATTAGGGATGAAGAGATTTTAATAGTAGGCGCGTTTTGAGCAAAAACCAGAGAGAAAAGAAGATGAAGGCGCAAAACAGTAAAAATGAAAGCACAAATGACGTTAGGGTTCGGATTTACCTTATAAACTCTCTCCATAATCGATTATGTTACCCTCATAATCGATTATTTTGATGACGTGGCAGCTCCTGATTGACTGGATCCTGCCCGTGTGGTTTTGGCACCAACCCTTCAGCTTCAAATAATCGATTAGGTAATCGATTATTTTCTGGGTTCTTCATTAGAAAATCGATTATGGATGAACATTGAATAACACTAATCGATTATATAATCGATTAGTCTGTTTCTGGATTTCTGAATTTGTAATGATAATCGATTATGCTCTTTCTGCCTGCACACTTAATAAACATATTAGCAAATAACAAGGTGTGTTATGCAGAAATGCATGACTGATTCAAAATCCCTAATTCAGTTCTTATAAAAAAAAAAGCTTTCTTTTGATAGGGGTTTTGTAAAAATATCTGCAAGTTGTTTAGTTGTTTCAACAAATTCAATCATGCAATCCCCTTTTTGAACATGATCCCTAATAAAGTGGTGTCTAATTTCAATGTGTTTAGTCCTTGAGTGATACACAGGATTCTTAGTGAGGTTTATGGCACTTGTGTTGTCACATTTTATGGGAACAGTGTTGAGATTAATTCCATAATCATTTAACTGTTGCTTCATCCGAATGATTTGTGCGCAACAACTACCCGCCGCAACGTATTCCGCTTCGACGGTGGATAAATCCATTTGCTTGTTTCTTGCTATGCCAAGAAACTAAAGCATTTCCTAGTAAGTGGCAAGTTCCAGTAGTGCTTTTTCGGTCTAATTTGCAACCTGCAAAATCAAAGTCCGAATATCCAATTAGGGTACAATCTGCCCCTTTAGGGTACCATAAACCCATGTTTTGTGTGCCAATGAGATATCTCATGATGCGTTTTATCGCAGCGAGATGTGATTCTTTTGGGTTCGATTGAAACCGTGCACACATGCAAACACTAAACATGATATCAATGCGACTAGCAGTAAGATAAAGGAGAGAACCTATCATACCTCTATACTTACTTATGTTGACGGATTTACCATTTTCATCCTTGTCAAGGTAACAGGATGTGCTCATGAGAGTTGATAGCTCTTTTGAATTGTTCATCCCAAACTTCTTAAGAAGCTCTTTGCAGTACTTCGACTGATTGATGAAGATTCCTTCCTTTGATTGCTTTATTTGCAATCCAAGAAAATAGTTGAGCTCCCCCATCATTGACATTTCAAATTCACTTTGCATAATTTTTGAAAAATCCTTGCACAAAGCTTCGTTAGTGGCACCAAAAATTATATCGTCCACATATATTTGCACAAGTAAAATGTCATGCTTTTTGTTTTTGATAAAAAGTGTGGTGTCAACTTTTCCTCTTTGAAAACCATTTTCAAGTAAGAATTTGCTTAGGCGTTCATACCAAGCCCTAGGGGCTTGCTTTAAACCATACAAAGCCTTTTTCAATTTGAAAACATGGTTTGGAAATTCATAATTTGTAAAACCAGGAGGTTGATCCACATAAACCTCTTCTTGAATAAAACCGTTCAAGAAGGCGCTTTTGACATCCATTTGAAAAAGTTTAAAATCCATGATGCAAGCAAAAGCAAGAAGCATACGAATAGCCTCTAGTCTAGCTACGGGAGCATAGGTTTCATCAAAATCTATGCCCTCTTGTTGGTTATAGCCCTTAGCAACAAGTCTAGCTTTGTTTCTAGTTATTATTCCATTTTCATCTAGCTTGTTACGAAAAACCCACTTAGTTCCAATTACTAAATGGTTTTTGGGTTTAGGGACTAATTCCCAAACATCATTTCTTTCAAATTGGTTTAATTCTTCTTGCATGGCAAGTATCCAATGTTCATCTACTATGGCTTCATCAACATTATTAGGTTCAATTTGAGAAAAGAAAGCCATGCAATGACATATTTGATTAAGAGAGTTTCGAGTTGTTACCCCTTTTGATATATCACCTATTATGTTGTCAAGAGGATGGTATCTTGATGTTCTCCATTCTCTTGGAAGATCGGGAAGGGGTGTCTCTTCTTCTTGTGGAGGTGGTTGATCAATAATGTTCTCCTCTTGAGTTCTTTTCTCCTCAAGAAAGGTGTTTCCCAGAATTTCTGCAACATCATCAACACTTTCCTCTACTACAATTTTAGGGTTAGTTTCATCAAAAGACACATGCACATATTCTTCAATAGTCATAGTTCTTTTATTATATATTCAAAAAGCTTTACTAGAATTGGAATATCCAAGAAATATACCTTCAGCAGCTTTAGCATCGAACTTACCAAGATTTTCTTTACCATTATTTAAAACAAAGCACTTACATCCGAATACGTGAAAGTGGGAGATGTTAGGCTTCCTTCCCTTGTAAATTTCATAGGGCGTTTGTTTCATAATAGGTCTTATAAGGACTCTATTCATCACATAGCATGCGGTGCTTACCGCGTCTTCCCAGAAATACTTAGGAAGGTTGGTCTCATTGAGCAACATCCTCGCTAGCTCTACTAGAGACCTATTTTTCCTTTCCACCACCCCATTTTGTTGGGGAGTCCTTGGTGAGGAAAAATTATGCCCGATTCCATTTTTAGTACAAAAGGCCTCAAATGCCTCATTTTGGAACTCACCACCATGATCACTTCGGATAGTTACAATGTTTAATCCCATCTCGTTTTGAATAACCTTGGCAAGTTTACGAAAGGCACCGAAAGCGTCATTTTTATGAGAAATAAACAATGTCCATGTATAACGAGAATAGTCATCCACAATTACAAGTGTATAGTAATTACCACCAAAGCTCATGGTTCTAGATGGACCAAACAAATCCATATGTAAAAGCTGTAAAGGCCGATTTGTAGAAATAACATTTTTAGTTTTGAAAAAGGCCTTTACTTGTTTTCCTTTTTGACAAGCATCACACATTTTATCTTTTTCAAAACGGAGCTTTGGTAAACCAATTACTAAGTCCTTGCGAACCAACTTATTAAGATGGTCCATGTGAATATGGGCCATCCTCCTATGCCATAGCCAAGTTTCATCCTCTTTGCTAATTAGACAGGATACATCATTTGAAGGTAGGTCATTTAAGCAAACCATATAGATATTTCCAATACTTTGTCCAATTAACTTGGTTTGATTATTAGAATCTATGACCGTGCATTTTAAGTTATCAAAAACAACATTGAAATTCTTATCACAAAGTTGGCTAATACTCAAAAGATTGTGTTTTAAACCTTCGACATACAAAACATTTTCAATGATGGGATTTGGACTCTTACCAACCGTTCCAATTCCCAAGATTCTACCTTTGTTGTTGTCACCGTAGAAAACAAATCTACCCTTTTTGGGTGTGAGAGAGGAGAACTTGTTTTTGTCTCCCGTCATGTGCTTGGAGCATCCGCTATCAAGATACCAATTTGTGTTCCTTGCTTTCAAGCACACCTACAAAACAATTTCAAGTTTTAACTTTTGGTACCCAAATCATGTTGGGTCCTTAAGAGTTAGCTTTGGGCGCATTGCCCTTTTTAACCCATACTTTCTTGCCTTTGACATTCACATTCTTTCTAGCATTGCAAATAGATGCAGTATGTCCTTTTCTACCACAATAGAAGCATTTTACGAAAGGACTACTAGAAGTATTGGTTGGGCTAAAAAAATTTTTAAAGGATTTTTCATGTAATTTAGGGTGATAACCCAAACCAGCTTTATCATAAGTTCCTTTTTGATTTCCTAACAAAACATTGAGGTTGTCTCTCCCATTGGTGAATTTTGCAAGGATATCATACAAGTCCTCAATTTTGTTTTTCAAAACATTACATTCATTGCATTTCGAAATTTCATTTATTTTGTTTTCACATGATAAGCATGATGAGGTTTTGTTTAAAAGAATTTGTTTTTCCTTGATAACCTCCATTTCTTTATTTAATAAACCTATTTTTGTTTCAAGACTAGAGATGGTTTTCTTTGAAGATAAAATAATTTTTCTAAGACGCATGCTTTCATTATTCAATTCTTCACATGCACAAAGTAAATCATCATATGACAATTCATTTTCAATTTCATTATCAGTTACCTTATCCTCGTCGTCCTCATGATTGGCCATGAGGCAAAGGTTTGCCTCCTCGTTGTCGGATTCATCGGAGGAGTCCATGTCATTGTCTTCCCAAGCAATGTATGCTCTCCTTCCTCTTTTGTCCTTTTATGGCCTCTTTTCAAATTTGTCATTCTTCTTTTGACTTAGAGGACACTCGGGCCTTATATGACCTTTCTTTTTGCAGTTGAAGCACGTTGGCACATAAGTGGTTCCTTCTCCATCAACCTTCTTTTGAGGAGTGAAGCTTTGTTGTGTTTTCCCTTTGCTCCTCATAAATTTCTTAAATTTTCTTACCATTAGACTCATATTCTCATCTCCTTCACCAAGCTCATCAAGTTCATCAAAGTTAATATCCTCCTCATTTGTTTCACTTATACTTGCTTTGAGAGCAAGCCCTTTCTTTTTCTTATCACTTTCCTCACTTTCTATGAGGCGATTCAACTCAAGTTCATGTTCCTGCAATTTACCAAATAGAGTTGCCAAAGACATAGACGTTAGATCACGTGATTCGGAAATCGCAGTTACTTTGGGTTGCCAACTTTTATTTAAACATCTAAGAACTTTATTTATTAAATCTTCATTATTAAACACCTTCCCAAGAGCCCTAAGATGATTTATTATATGGGTGAAGTGTTTTTGCATATCTTGTATGCTTTCACCTTGTTTCATCCTAAATAGCTCATACTCATGGGTTAATGTATTCATCCTAGCCCTTTTGACCTCGGTAGTACCTTCATGGGTCAATTCAAGGGTGTCCCACATTTCCTTAGCGGTCTTCCAATTTGAGACCCTATAGAACTCATCGTAGCTTAAAGCTGAGGTGATGATGTTCCTAGCTTTCAAATTGTATTGGACCTTTTTCTTTTCCTCGTCGGTCCAAAGAGTTTTTGGTTTATCCACCAAAGCACCATTAACTTTGTGCTTGGGGACAAATGGACCATTTTCCACAGCATCCCAAATATCAATATCAGATGCTTCTAAAAAGATTTGCATTCTTTCTTTCCAATAACCATACCCCTCACCATCGAACGATGGAGGTCTGTTTACGGAATTACCCTCATTACGAAAACTGTTTGAAGTCATCTTTCCTCTTGAGACGGTTTCGTCCTTTATATCCAAGAGTTAAGCTCTGATACCACTTGTTGACAAGTGACCTCAAACACAAGTGGGGGGTGAATTGTGTGTGAATTTGAAAACTTTTGGCAGCTTAAACTAAATTTAAAACTTGTTTTGATAAACAATAACTTAATAGTAAAACGTTGTGAAATAAAGCATATGAAAAATAAAATCGTTGCGATAAAGATAAAGAGATAAGGAAGAAAATGACACAACGATGTATCCTGGTTCGGCCACACAACTACCCACGTGGCCTACGTCCAGTCCCCAAGGCAATACGACCAAGGGATTTCAATCAACTCTAGTTTTTAAAACAGGCTAAACTAGAACCTTTACAAAGCAGAGAACTCTTAACACAAATCACAGGACGTACTATCCCTTATGCAAGAGCCTCAAGAAAACGTTCGTGAGATCACACTCACTTAAAGTAAACTGTAAAAGATTTACAATGAGTAAGCACTCAAAAGTGGAGATATGAAATACAACTTGAAGCACAAAAATAGTAACACTTATATGGTGTATAAGGTTCTCAAAGTAATATGATCACGTGTAAGTGCAAGAGTAAAATAAAATATCAATCAGAGTTTAAGCACAAAGTAGAATAGAGGAGAGTAGTATATGGGGCATTTTTCCAAGGCTGCCAAGGTTCCTATTTATAGAGAATAGGTTAGGGTTCAATGTGAAATTAGGTCAAGCCTCTTAAAATGCATTTCTGCCGCAGCATAATCGATTATTTGACATCCATAATCGATTATTTAAAGTATTTTCATGAAGCGCGCATATGGACAGAAAGGTCATAATCGATTACCATAATCGATTATGTGTTCACTGTCTTTTCACCACAGGAGATAATCGATTCCATTAATCGATTATGATGTTACTGACTCTTTCATAAAAGGCTATAATCGATTACATAATCGATTACAGGGTTTCAGTTGTAGCACATTGGAAGTCAGTAAGGTCATAATCGATTATCCAATTTCAATAATCGATTATTATATTTCCAAATTTGAATTCAACGGCTTTAATATCATAATTACTCATTAACACTCATTAAAGCCATTTAACCACGACTCATAATCGATTATAGCATTTCCATAATCGATTATGGTGCGTATCAAGTTGAATTTCAAAAACTTGACAATTAAGGAAAGATTGCCCAATTAAGCTTAATTTTAATTGTCAGTTTTAATCACATGTTATTAATTATTTAACCACATGATATATCTTTTAAAGCACATGTTAAATATGTGTGTGTGTGAGTGACCATATTAAGTTGAGAACCCTACTTACCATTTACAGATTATTCTAAAAACAACCAATACAAATAGTAAGATTCCCTTTTTACCCTTCTTGATTGCTTTGCCTAATCTTGACTGCTTGTTTGACCTTTTTCACGCTTTTTGCAAATAAGTCCTCAGACTTAAAAATCTTTTGTCATTCATCAAAATATATGTACCTGTCAAGGCATACATCCACATCAGGAACTGGTGCAACTGGGTCCTCCTCAGGTACTAGTGCAAGTACTGGCTCTGGTGTGGGAGCGGGTGCTGGTGCGGGTCCTGGTCCTGGCACAAGTACCTCAGAGGGTACCATGAAGGGAACTGGTGCCATGCCCGGCATCGGCGGCAACTGTCCGTCCGGAACTCCAATAGGAAAGGGAAGGGTTAGGCCGGCTCTGAAAGTGCCAACCAAACCTAGGGGAGCTCCCTATCCTAGTCCGGTAGTCACCGAAACTGGACCCGGGTAAACTGTGAAGTGGGTGACGGGGTCCACGGGCCACCCATTGGGATCGATGAACTCGAAGTTAAAGGTCCCCGTGAGAGGGAACCCTGCATCCAGGGTCATCCAAGGATGATCCCAATGGGCCATCTGTCTGCTCCGGGTCTAAGGTACCAAAATAAAATAAAACAAAACACCACAGCAAACATAAAGGGGATAAGAAGCAATTTAACGTCAAACATGGAAAGGGTTTAGCAACGTTTATAACTATAATAACATAAACACGCGAAACATCCATCTCCAAATATATATATATATATATATATATATATATATATATATATATATATATATATATATTTGTGTGTGTGTGTGTATATACATAAACACAACCATTCTCGACAACGTCTATGATTTTTCCACTACCCACTGTCATAATGCAATGCAATTCCGTATGTATACTCAGGTTTGGCCACATATACGAATATATCCTATGACACGTATCCAGAGGCCCCGACGCACATCCTCGTCCGTGGAGGGAGGATGCCCATGCAAAGCAATGGCACTATAGTTACATAAATACACGATGGTGCACACCACTGAACCATGGCCAGGGTGCTCATTCAAAGCATGAACTGTAGCTACGATAATAATGAAATAATGTCTGGAACGGTCCTGCTAATAGCCTAAAACCCAGGAATTCTCCCTCCTAGAAATAGACCCCACAGACCATGTTTCAGGTCACCCATATGAAAATATCATAGACCATGTTTCAGGTCACCCCCTAGTGTCCTAACCGCTCATCACTATCTCATAGATCACCTCAACAATAATCTCATCTCATCAGTCTCATTACCACACCACATTAATCATCTCGGTTAGGCACCACTATCACATGTAATATGAATCCCCCACATACATCACCACGACTCATCATATCGGATCACTTTTTAATTTCTAAGCGCAGTCATTACCATCATAGCATCATGTCATCATTACAATCATTTCCAAATAAAATAAAATAATAATATAAATATATATTCTAAGGGCACAATTAATAATAAAATCAACCAATACCAATAACAGCCAAAGAAGTCAACATCGATAATAAAATAATATATTTTATACTTTACGACGATAAACGTACAATTTCAATATTATCATTAGTCCCACAAAGTAGACCCCAATGTGATATTGATATTGTCCGTTACTTGCTCCCTAGTAGGGTTTAGTTAGCCCTACGTCATTATCGAAATAAACGCCACTTTATCGTTTCAGACGTTAGATGGCTTCTTCCTCCACTTGGAAAGGTCATACGACTCGAACGTAACGACCTCCTCAACTCCTCTCGATTCTTCCCTGCGCCAATCTAAGTCCTCCGAGCTTCCAAAATTTCACCTAGGTATCACATTACGAAGCGTATGTTACCACAAGTTCAAATTTGAAGACGGAATCGAAATCTGTTAACCGAAACTAGAGATACTTCAAGTATTGTAACGAACAACATTTCGACTTAGAGAGAGGGAGATTTACCTTCTCTATCGAAGAAAAGAAGAAGAGAACAATGTAGAAAACGTTGCCACGAACACAACGATGTATCCGAAATAGTGTCTGGACGATCGAGTGAGTCGTAATCGACACCGGAAGCCTTCTCTCTCTGAAACTCCCCCCTTTTTGTTCTTTGCCTTCTCTATTCTTTTCTCACACTCTACTTTATGTTTCAGGGTGTGAAGTGAACTTAAGTTCACTTGCACCCTTTTTATTTTTGCAAGTCAGTGTCCCAACGGTCAAGCGCTGGTACCCTAGCGCTTGAGCGCTCTAACGCTTGAGCGTTGGCTTCACCACGCTCGAGCTTTGGAGGGTTGGTGGACCACCGCGCCATGCAACCAATCACAGGATGCCACGTCAGCCCTTGATGACACGTTTCAAGTCAACGCATGACTTTGTCTGGTTGACTAGGGTGCTTGAGCGCTGGTGTACCCAATCTTGAGCGTTGACTTCTGACTAGAAGTCAACTTGTTGCTTTTCGGGTCCGTTCGACGTCCGATTGAGCTCAAATTTGAGATAAGGCTCATCAAGACCTAATAAACAACCTCAAACCATCAAAAAGGCCTAATCTCAACCCTAACTCCAAAACTCTTGGTTCACACTCATAGCCTTAAAGGCGATAACCGGGAAAATCCCTAATTTGTTCTTACGTTCAAACTCACTCTAAAAGATTGTGTACTTTCCATGCAAAGGTCTCTATGCCTCAAACCACATCTCAACTATATAATCCAAGCCTTAAACCTAATCCTCATACGTAAACACAACATGAAATAACAGATGTTACATTTTTACCCCCCTTAAAAGAAATTTCGTCCTTGGAATTTGCATACCTGAAAACAAGTGGGGGTACTGGTGCTGCATGTCGGCCTCACGCAACCACGTAGCATCTCCGATAACACTATCCTATATGACCTTGACCAGGGAAATCTGTTTACCACGGAGTTCTTTAATCCTTCTATCTACAATCTTAGACGGTAAAATCTCATATTCTAGATTATCTCGGAGTTGTATGGACTCAGGCTCAATGACATGAGAAGGATCTGGATAGTATTTTCTTAACTGGGAAACATGAAAGACATTGTGAAGGTTGGAAAGGTTTGGGGGTAAGGCTATCTGGTAAGCTACTGGACCAATTCGTCGAAGAATCTGAAATGGTCCAATGAATCAGGGAGTAAGCTTTCTAGACTTTATAACTCTGTCAATTCCAGTATTCAGAGTGACTCTCAAAAACACGTGATCACCTTCCTAGAACCTTAAGGGTCTCCTTCTCTTGTTGCTGTAGCTCCTCTGCCTATCCTGTACTTCCTTCATTTTCTCTCTCATTTTCCTGACTTGTTCTGTGGTATGTTGTACCATATCAGGACCCAACACTTGGCTCTCACCAGTCTCATACCAACACAACAGAGTCCTACACTTCCTCCCATACAAAGCCTCATACATTGCCATCCCGATACTGCTATGGAAATTGTAATTGTAAGTGAACTCAATCAAAGGTAGGAATCCATCCCAACTACCGACATGTTCCAACACACAAGCTCTTAGAAGATCCTCCAATGATTGAAGTGTTCTCTCTGACTGTCCATCCGTCAGAGGATGATAAGCTGAACTCATCCTCAACTTGGTTCCCAAAGCATTGTGTAACTGTCTCCAAATTCTAGGTGTAAATCTAGGATCTCAGTCGGAGACAATACTCGACGGCACACTGTGCAACCTCACCACTTCCTTGATGTAGATCTGGGTCAACTTCTCAAGACTATGACTCTCACCAATAGGTAAGAAGTGAGCACACTTCGTTAACCTATCAGTGATAACCCAAATCGCATCAAACCTCTTCGGAGTTCGGGGTAATCCAACCACAAAGTCCATAACTATACTATTCCATTTCCATTCTGGGATAACCAAAGATTGCAACAAACCTGTGGGCTTCTGATGCTCTATCTTGGCTTTCTGACAAACCAGACAGGATAGAACATACTCCGCCACTTCTTTCTTCATCTTTGGCCACCAAAACATATTTTTCAAGTCTTGATACATCTTGGTGGCTCCGGGGTGAAAACTCAGCTTACTCTTATGTGACTCCTCTAATATCATCTTCCTAAGCTCTAAATCCTCTGGCACACATATCTGATCTCTAAACCTCATTACACCAACGGATCCCCTCCTAAACACTGAAACCTTACCCTCATCTATGCCTCGACTCACCTCTAGCAAATATTCATCCTAACCCTGGTTAATCCGAAGGTCTCTCAAAAACTCACTACTGATGGTGATCATACCTAAGCACATTCTATCCTCAGTCAAATCCATGCCTAGATTCATATCTCTAAACTGTTCAAGCAACTCCATCTCTTTGACCATCATTGCGGACACATGTAAAGATTTCCTACTCAGTGCATCTGCCACAACATTCACTTTTCCAGGATGGTATTGAAGATCAAACTCATAATCCTTAATTCCATCCATCTACGCTGCCTCATGTTCAGCTTCTTCTGATCAAACAAATACTTTAAACTCTTGTGATTGCTGAACACATTAAACTTAGCTCCATAAAGATAGTGTTGCCATATATTTAATGCGAACACTATAGCTGCTAGCTCCAGATCATGGATCGGGTAATTCCTTTCATGAACCCTCAATTGTCGGGAAGCATAAGCCACAACTCTTCCCTCTTGCATCAAAACACTACCCAATCATTGATATGTAGCATCACAATACATGTCAAACTGTCCTAATGGATATGGTAATGTCAGCACGGGAGATGTAGTCAACTTCTCCCTTAGCTTCTAAAAACTCTCTTCACACCTTTCCGTCCAAACAAACGTCGTACCTTTCCTTGTTAACTGCGTCATAGGCAACGCAATTTTCGAGAAACCTTCAATAAACCTCCTGCATTACCCCGCCAAACCTAAGAAACTCCTCACCTCACTCACTGACTTAGGCCTCTTCCACTTAATCACAGCCTCTACCTTAACTGGATCCACAACTATCCCTTCCTTGTTGATTATATGACCTAAGAACTGTACTTTCTCTAACAAAATTCACACTTGGATAGCTTACCGTACAACTGCCTATCTTTCAGCACTTGCAACATAATTCTCAGGCGTTCCTTATGTTCTTCCCGAGAATGGGAACAAATAAGAATATCATCTATAAACACCACTACAAACTTGTCGGGGAACGGTCTAAAGATCATGTTCATGTAATCCATGAACACTACTGGAGCATTAGTTACACCAAAAGGCATAACTAGGTACTCATAGGGTCCATACTTCATCCTGAAAGCTGTCTTAGGTATGTCCTCCTTCTTCACTCTAATCTGGTGGTATCTGGATCTTAAATCAATCTTAGAAAACACCACAGCTCCCTTCAACTGATCCATCAGATCATCTATCCTAGGCAACGGATACTTATTCTTGATTGTAACCTTGTTTAATTGCCGGTAATCCGTACACAACCTAGAACTTCCATCCTTCTTCTTCACAAACAAGACTGGTGCTCCCCAAGTTGAAACACTCAGTCTAATGAATTCTTTCTTCATCATATCATCCAGTTGTTTCTTTAACTCTGCCAACTCTACCGGTGACATCCGATAAGGCACTACTGATATAGGTCCTGTCCCTAGTATGAGATCTATAGTGAATCTCCCTCTCGGGTGGAAAACCTGGAACATCAGGAGGAAAAACCTCAGGAAACTCTCTCACGATAGGCAAAGAATCTATACTCGGAATCTCCTTGGCTTCCAAAGAGAAAAGTATCACATACTACTGAGAATCGCAACTCCTCATAGTTATTTCCCTCATTGGCAGATACTATGCTAGAAGGCTCAAGAAAAGATAGGGTCTTTTGGGCACAATCTAACACTACATGGTTAGCCGATAGCCAATCATGCCAAGAATAACATCAATCTGTTGCATAGGCAAATAGAAGAGATCCACAAAGAATGTCCAATTTACAACAACTATAGGATATTGTAGGCAAACAGACATAGTGATCAAAGGATCATTGACCGGGGTAGATACTGTAAGAGTATATGGTAACTAGGAAACATGTAAATGTAAATGATCTACACACTCGTGTGAAACAAACGAATGTGTAGCCCCTGAGTCAAACAACACACGCGAGAGGCTGCCAGATAGCAAACACATACCTTGAATAAGATCTGCAGACTGAGAGGATTCAGATCCTCTCAAAGTAAACACCCTCCCCGTGGCCTGAGGTCAGGCCGTCTGTCACCCTGCTGTTGGAACTCCTCTCCCAGCTCCGCCTCTAGAACTACTGGCTCCTCTGCCGGCAGCTGTCGGCTACTGTCCTGCTGTTGTCCAAAAAGATGTGATGTGCAAGTATACACAATCGTAACAAGTAATAAAGTGTAAGTAGAGATCGTTCCCACGAGGATTAGAATGAATTATAATCACAGTTTTCCCAATCAATATTCTATTTACCAAAAATCTTAAGAAATCAAGTAACAAAGTAACTAAAATAAGGAGTGATTGATGATTGCAATTAAAATAAAATAGTGACAAGGTAATAAATGCACAAAAGTAAACAGATGTGAAGAAATCAGAAGGATTAAATCAGCTAGAGATACTAATTCCTTGTAACTTCAGATACAGGCCAATTTATGCTTCACGATGCTGCAGCATTTGGTCCAGGAAATAAGATTTGCTTTCCAATAGTAAAATACTGAGTTTCATTAAATGTTCCTTATTCCTAAGCTCAAATTAATTACACTCAGCTCTAGATTAAGCACGTCCAGTTAACCTAAGGACTTGGAAGAATATTCCTATTGCAACCAACTTCAATTAATTTTCCAATTAACCAAATTAATCCTTATCTATTAAGCATTTCCACTTGCTAAACTTTTCCAAGCTCAACAAGCTTGTATTCCAGTAAAGATGGCCAAACTCAACTAGAAATAAAATGAAGAACAACTTAATAGAAAATGCAAAGCAAACAGTCACATAAATCAACCCATAAATCTGTTACAAGTTCATAGTACCCTAACTTGAGAAATTTAGCTCATAGTGAGCTTACAAACAACAAAAGAAAAGTAAATGAAAAATAAAACCATTAAAGCTAAAACAAGAAAAAGAACCAAAATGGAGGGAAAATGGTAAAAAGGAAAGAAGAAAAAGAAAATGAGGTAGAAGAAGAATAGTGAAAGGTAGAAGATGATGATAATGGGAGGTAGAAGATGGTGAATGAAAAATGACGGCTGAATAGTGACATAATTCTTAGGGTTGACTTGCCTCCCTCTCTCCTCCAAAATGGGCTTAGCTTGTACTTTTTTGGCATTAAACAAAATGGCCCAACTCAACAAAAAGGAATACCCATAGTATCTTGGCAAAGACCTTTGTTTTGTTCTTTTCTAGCGCAGTGAATGCAGGTCCTGCACATGGGACTGTGTCAGGAGAGCGAAAATGAGTACAGCTGGCATTTTTCTGCAGTCAAACTCGTATCCAGTTGCTGCAGCATCCAGGAGCATTTCTTCCAGTATTTCTTTATAAATCCCTTCAAAATCAAACATCCACATAAGTCACACTAAAACAGAACTAAACATCCTAAAAATAGAAAACAACACATTTGCAACCTATAATCCTAGACTAAAATAAAATCACGCAATTAAGACACTAAAACACTCTTAGATTTACAATATTCAAGCCTAAAAAGTATAAATAACTCTTATTTCTAAGAGTTATCACCTGCTCTCTGTCGGCAGTCCCTAGCAAAATGACCTGGTTTGCCACAGATGTAGCAACCAGATCTATCTGTACAATCCCTGATATAGTGCGGACCTCCGCACTTGAAACAAACTGGGCCTCTCTGCTGCTAGCCCTCTCTGTTAACTGGTGCTGCTGATGGAACTGGTACAGATGTCTGAGTACTCTGCCCTGGTCTAGTGTATGGTCCTCACATCCACTGAGAAACTCTATCCCCTCTCCTATGATGACCTGCTCTGGTAGGACCCCCACTTGCCTCAACTCTGCGGCCTATCTTTGTCCATACTCTCGATAGCACTACACCTCTCCACCAACTTTAGGAAACTCAGGATATCGAATGGCACTATAGCCCTCCTCAGCTCATGCCGTAAACCCTCCTCAAACCTCCGGCACAACCAATCCTCGTCTGGAAACCTCTGATAGAACTCGGAAAACTGAATCAAAGCCTCGAATCTTGCTACATAATCACCCACAGACATGTCCCTCTGTCGGAGACTCATAAACTCTTGCTCCTTCTCGCGTCTGACCAACCGCGGGAAGTACTTCTCAAAGAAACAGTCTCTGAACAAATCCCAACAAATGAACCTTCCCTCTGCCTCAAACAACCTCCTCTTGCCTCTCCACCATGACTCGGCTCCTCCTGTCAGCATGAAAGTGACATAGGTCACCTTCTTGTCATCTCTGCATCTCATGGTGTCAAAAATCTTCTCCAACTCTTGTATCCACCACTCAGCTCGCTCTGGGTCATACTCTCCTCAGAACTATGGTGGCTTACCTTTCAGAAAGGTAGCCAATCCCGCATTCTCAGCCTCAACAGCTCTCCTCCTATCCTGCTGCTCTTGTAACTCTGCCTCTCTCTGCATCCTCTGAGCATTTTGTTGCGCCTGCTGCAACAGAATGGATGCTAACTCACGGATAGTCTGGAGAGTATCGGATGACTCCCCTCCACCTCCAACTTCTGTCTCTAGCTGATGATCATCCTCAATACCCTCTATAGCTCTACCACCACCACGTCTACAATGTCCTCGTCCTCTACCTCGAGCCATGATCCTGTTAAAAGAAATCATTAGCACACATCAATATGACATATAATTAGAGCTGTCAATTCGGGCCAGCCGTGTCCAATCGGGCCAGCCGAATAGGGCCAAATCACATTCCGGGCCGGGCCGGGTTGGGCCAAAATTAAATCGGGACACTAAATCGCTAGCCCAGCCCAGCCCTATGCGGGCTGCGGGCCAAACGGGCTGGCCCATGGCCCAGTAACATTTTTAAAAATTATTATTCATTTTAAAAGACAATAAAAAAAAAATAGAACTTCCAGTGACTCATCATATCGGATCACTATTCAATTTCTAAGCGCAATCATTACCACCATAGCATCATGTCATCATTACAATCATTATAATCATTTCCAAATATAATAAAATAATAATATAAATATATATATTCTAATGGCACAATTAATAATAAAATCAACCAATACCAATAACAGTCAAAGTAGTCAACACCGATAATAAAATAATATATTTTATACTTTACAACAATAAACATACAATTTCAATATCATCATTAGTACCACCAAGTAGTCCCCAATGTGATATTGATATTATCGGTAACTCGCTCCCTAGTAGGGTTTGGGTAGCCCTACGCCATTATCGAAATAAATGTCACTTTGTCGTTTCCGACGTTAGATGGCTTCTTTCCCCCACCTAGAAAGGTTGTACGACGACTCGAACTTAAGGACCTCCTCAAATCCTCTCGATTCTTCCCTACGCCAATCTAATTCCTCCAAACTTCCAAAATTTCACCTAGGCATTACATTACGAAGCGTATGTTACCACAAGTTCAAATTCGAAGACGGAATCGAAATCCATTAACCGAAACTAGAGATACTTCAAGTATCATAACGAACAACATTTCAACTTAGAGAGAGTGAGATTAACCTTCTCTATCGAAGAAAATAAGAAGAGAACGATGTAGAAGATGTTGCCACGAACACAACGATGTATCCGGAATGGTGTCGGGACGATCGAGTGAGTCGTAATCGACACCGAAAGCCTTCTCTCTCTATAAGATCTCTCCTTCTCTCTCTAAAACTCCCCCACTTTTTGTTCTCTGCCTTCTCTATTCTTTTCTCACACTCTGCTTTCTGTTTCAGGGTGTGAAGTCAACTTAAGTTCACTTGCATCCTTTTTATTTTTGCAAGTCAGCGTCCCAACGCTCAAGCACTGGTACCCTAGCACTTGAGCGCTCCAACGTTTGAGCGTTGGCTTCCCCACGCTCAAGCGTTGGAGGGTTAGTGGACCATCGCGCCATGCAACCAATCACAAGATGCCACGTCAGCCCTTGATGACACGTGTCAAGTCAACGCATGACCTTGTCTGGTTGCCTAGGGCGCTTGAGCGCTGGTGTACCCACGCTTGAGCGTTGACTTCTGACCAGAAGTCAACTTGTTGCATTTCGGGTCTGTTCGCGTCCGATTGAGCTCAAATTTAAGATATAGGCTCATCAAGACCTAATAAACAAACTCAAACCATCAAAAAGGCCTAATCTCAACCCTAACTCCAAAAATCTTGTTTCACACTCATAACCTTAAAGGCGATAACTGGGAAAAACCCTTATTTGTTCTTACGTTCAAACTCACTCCAAAAGATTGCGTACTTTCATGCAAAGGTCTCTATGCCTCAAACCACATCTCAACTATATAATCCAAGCCCTAAACCTAATCCTCATACATAAAAACAACATGAAATAACAGATGTTACAATGGTTGTTTAGGTCATAAGGAAATAAATCATGTTTTAAGGGGCAATGCATTTGAGTTTTTAAAGAGTTCAAAAAGGTCAAATGGATCAAAAGTAAATAATTCGACCAACACTATTTTTTGGAGTTGGAAACTATTTTTGACACTTAACTAAGTGTCCTAAGATTCCAAAGTGAATTATCAACCTTTAGAATCAAAGAGTTTATGGAAAAGAAAATCCCAATTTTCAAACTTAGAAGCTTTCGGTCAAGTTTTAGGACTTTTGAGTGAAATGTTATTCAAGACCTTAATTTTGTATTTTAATACCTTAAAAGGAGTATTAGAACCTAGATAATTGATGATTTTGAGTAAAGGAAGCTTATCTTGAATGTTTAGGGGTTTCGGCCCTAAATCAAGTAAAAAGGGAAAAATCGTCTTTCAATAATTTTACGGGATTTGAATTACTGTTTTGAAGTATTTGGTATCATCATACCTATGAGACAATATTACTTCCAAAACGAATTGGTTGTAGACAAAGGGTTTTGATTCTGGATAAAAGTAGTTTTGGTTTTCAAGACTAGTATTTCAAGTTAAATGGAAAACCTAAGTTGAGGATGGCTTAGTAAAAACAAAGACTTAATGATTATGACTCATGGTGGAGCAAGACCATATGTCATAAAGTAAGGACGACTCACTTATCCTTACCTCCATAATACTTAATTACAAAGAGTATTTTAAGGTTACTTGCTTGACAAGTAATCCTGTTCGGGAATGGACTTAAACAGGCATAATTGAGTTAGTGATGAATGACTAACCTTCATAATGTACTAAAGCGTTGAAACATGGATAGTCCAACAAGGGGTAATTCCCAATAGGTTGGTACTATCTGCTTTGCCTCTAGAATGGCTTTCGGTTTCCGTAAGGAACCCCAAAATTTATCTGGTGGATAAACATGAATGCACACGCCATTAACAGCATTATTTGCCTAAACGCATAGTTGATACTATGTTCCGTAAGGCCTTTGTGCCTAGGAAGTTGAGCCGACATGCATGTGCGCATGAGGACGTGCTAGTGACAATCTTAAATGGGCTTGGGGGTAGTCAGGGTAGGAGGGTCACGAATGGCCAGTTGGTGATTCTTCTTGGTCGTGGTTTTCCATGCAATACACTGACATCAACGACTAGATGCTAACCGGTCAAGGTTATCGAGAGTGTTTCACAATCAATTATAGTACCACTAATTGAACTCACAAGATGCCTAATATTGACAGTTGTGAAACATGTGCTCTAATCACTCCTTCCGACTGTTCTCTTAGCTCTGGAGCTAAGGTCAAATCTTCTTTGAGGCTGTGTAGGTATGGGACTATGCAGTTTCAATCAGTTATCTATGTTCTCGTGTCTTTGTGAACTAACAGTGTCAGACATGCTTTAATGAGATGATGTTTATGATGATATTGTACACATTTGGTTACATGTGTGTGTGATTGTTACTTGAATATATACTGAATTGTCTGACTGAGATGTATATATCTACATGGATATGAATGTATGCTATGTGATGTCGTGCTATTTTCATTTCTGCCATATGTTGTGATGTTTGGGAATCTCACCTCCTTATTTTATATTGCCTATGTCAGCTGGCTATGTGCCTTCTTTTGAGAAGACTAAGATGTCAAGGAGTTGCTCAGTTGATTCATCGTAGAGGTTGAGGTTCGAACATGCTGATGTTATGTTGAAGTTTCTAGGGGGCGTTCAAGGCGATGGTGTTTGTGCTTTGTCATGCCTAACTTTTCTTGTCTTGAGACAGGCATGATTGTCATTGGTATGTAATATATGAATTTCTCCTTGGTAATAGAAAAGGCTTAGTCAGAGAGCTATTTTTGTAATGGCTCCAGTAATGTTTTTTGTGACGACGTCAGTAGTGGACTCAAATTGAGTTTCCACTAGATCTCGTCAGTTGGGTTTGTTCTTCTCATGATGTACAAGAGAGGATGGTCTTTTATATTTTAGTTTGGCCAGCTTGGGATGTCTGGGAGTTAATGTTACTGTTTATGGAGTTGCGACTCCAAGTATCTTATATTTTAGGACCTGTGTCTCCATAGCATTATGTTTGGTCTGTGTATCTTTATGCTTTCAGTTTATAAGTCGGGTTGAGTTTTATGTAAATAATTTTCGAACTTATAACCTTAATTATGATTATGAAATATTTTACTGTACATTCACTTAATTCCAAGTATTTATATTTATGCCTTGTGAAAAAGAAAAATATTACCCTGTTTTATTACATGAAAAATAATTAAATTACTTTTCGGCCTTAAAATGTCACAAAAAGTGTAGCGCTCGAGAAGGGTGTTACAGAGACAGTCGTCAATCCATAGAGCAGTCAGGGATGTTACAAAATGGTATCAGAGTAGCACCTCTCCCAGTACGGTGTGGTTCGGGGACGAACCAAGCGGAAACTGGTGGGCTTGTGATTCCCAAGGCTGACGAGGACGGGGAGTGGTCACCGGTGCAAGAGGGCACGTACAAGGAGCGGCTCCTGGCAAGCTTCTAGGCGGAAGAACTTATGAACGAACCGATTACAAACCGGAATGAGAGGGATCCTGAGACTGCGTAGGTATGGGACTATACAGTTGAGGATGACTTATATAATTGGTATTATCTATACAAAAAATATGCATCTTCTTTTCTGTAGCCCATCACTTAAGAACTCCCCAATTTAGCGTGCTTGACTTGGAGCAATCCTGGGATGGGTAACCTCATAGGAAGTTTTCCTATGAAGCGTGTAAGTGAGGACAAAGCACCCTGAAAAGACCCGTGTTGGTTTGTGGGGACAGTCATCAATCCATAAAGCAGTCATGGATGTTACAGTTATCCCTCTCTTTGATGACCCTGATTAGATTATTTGGAGTGCTTCAGACTCAAGAAATTCATCCTTCAGAGAAGCTTACTTTTTCTTGAAGCTTGCTGGTAATCCTATTAACTGGTGTAAGGATCATTGGTCTAGTTGTATCCCTCCTTCCAAATCTTTTCTGGTGTGGTGGCTGTTTCATCATAAAATGCCAACTGATGACAATCTAAGGGCTACGGGATGTATAACAGTTTCTGTCTGCTCTCTTTGCGGTAAATTTGAGGAAATTGAAGATCACCATTTCTTTCAGTGTGGCTTTGCCATGAGAATTTGGTCTTAGCCCAGTGGTATGTTGCATTGCCTGACTGATACCACCTCAATGGCAACTGTTTTTTCTGTTAGTGGAGCAGTCAAGTTCATGATCTTGTTCTAGCCTCGATTACCAATTGCATCTGGGGAATTTGGTTTTTCATAAATCAAATCAGGTTCAAGAACAAGTTGATCACCTCAGGCTCCATCATTAATCCAATCATTTTATTAACCTCTATGCCTAGAAACTTTTCTAAAGGTTTCATATCATCTTCAACCAATGAATTTGTTACTCTAAAGTCTTTCTTGGTGAAAGGTAACTTTTTCAAAGCTCCAGTAATCAAGGAAGTCGATTGGATTCCGCCTCTTTGTGGTTGGATTAAATGTAACACGAATGGAGCAGCTAGAGGTTGTTCATGATGCATGTGGTGGTCTCTTTAGAGACTCTAGTGGTGCTGCTTTGGGTTGTTACTCCAATTATTTTGGTATTACCTATGCTCTTAATGCAGAATTGATGGCTGCCATGACCTCTGTTGAGATTGGTTTTGAGAAAGGTTGGCATTTACTTTGGCTGGAATGTGACTCCAAGTTAATTAGTGGTTGCTGCTTTTAACTATCATCTTATAGTTCCTTGGTCTCTCAGAACAAGATGGAAAACTGCATGTATCTTTGCCAACAAATTCAATTTCGAATCTCTCACATATACAAGGAAGGGAATCATTGTGCAGACAAATTAGTTTCTTTTGGAATTGCTAGTCGTAATTTTACTTGGTTGGACTTAAATCCCAATTTTATTAGGGGGATTTTTTTTCTTAATAGATTACGACTTCCTAATTTTAGATTTCAATGATTCTTGATCATTTTTTTTTATTGGTTTTGGCTTTAGTACCCCATATTTTCGTATTCTTTAATTTAATTTCTTTTTCAATAAATTTTAGGTGTGCTTCAGATGATAGGTAGGGTTTGAGGTGTCAATCTAGTTAGGATCTCTTTCTTTATTGTGATGCCTTAGCATGCCTTAACCTTTATCTAAAAAAATAAAAGAAAGTGCTAGAGTTGTAGAAGCATAAGGAGAGACAAGAGAATGAGAGAAAAAAATAATTAAAACATTAGATAGCTAACAAAGTTTTAGAATAATTAGTTTAAAAAAAAAATAGATAACACAATTATTAATTGATATCATTAATAGCAATAATATAACAATTTCAATATAAATTTAGGCATTGATGACAATTATCATGTAGATAATAATAATTTTTAAAGTAACTCAAAAAACATAAAAGACTGAATAAAAAGTAATCACCATAAACCTAATCTAAATTAATACTAAGTCAAACTTGTTAAAATATAAAAATAATTTTGGGGGCTTGGGCTTAGTTTGAAAGGCCCCAACAATGCAACTTTTATGTATGGTCTAGAGGCGGAGGGAGGTGGTGGCCTGGCCACCCGCAACATTTCAAAAAAAGTTATATATACTTATAGATTTTTCCCCCTAATTAAAAAAAGGTTTAATTTTGAGTTGGTCCCTAAACTATTTGAGAATTTTCAAGTAGGTTTCTAGACTAAAAAATTTTCTAATCAGGTTCTTGAACTTATATAAAATTTTCAATTGGGTACCTGAATTAAAAAGTTTCTAATTTGGTCCCTAACTCATATAAAATCCCTAACTTATATAAAATTTTTAATTTGAGCTCTAAAGTAGAAAGGTGACAATATAAGAAAATAATAATAAAATGATAGCTGATGAAATTTAGAAAAAAAATATCGTTTGACATAATAATAAAACAACAAAAGATGAATATGAGAGAAAAAAACTCACGATTTAAAATAATAATAAAATAAAAAATAAAACTTACTGAAGAAAGTTATTTTTTAGCATAATAATTAAATAAAAATAGATAAATTAGCAGAGAATGTCATTATTTGAAATAATTTTGTTTCTAATATTATAACAAAAGATGAAAGTGAGTAAAAAAATTCAATATTTAAAAAAATGAAAATAAAAATATAATTTAACAACAAATTTATTGTTTAAAATAATAAATAAAATAAAGAATCTAGTTAAGTAAATATCATATCTTATTTTGATTGTCAATTTATTTTGAGTTATTTAATTTATTTTATTATTTATTATATTGTTTTTTATTTTAATTGAGGTTTATCTTAAATTATTTAATATTTTTTAAATCATATTTTTCCTTGCTATGTCTATTATTATTATTTTAATGTTATTTTAAATATTAAATATTTGACTCGGTTTAATATATTATTATTTTGTTAAAAAAACATGAATTTTCAACCACAATTTCATATTTCATTATTTTGTTATTATCATTTCAAGAACTAAATTTTGTCTCTCAAATGTATCTATTTTTATTTAATTATTATGCTAAACAATAACTTTTCTCACTAAGTTATATTTTTTTTTATTTTTTATTATTATTATTATTAGTGAGTTTTTCTCTTATATTTATCTTTTGTCATTTTATTATTATGTCAAACAGTATTATTTTTCTAAATTTTCCATCATTTTGTTATTGTATATGAACCTTTATATTTTAGGGACTTAATTGAAAATTTATTTAAGTTCAAGGATCCAATTAGAAACATTTTAGTTCAAGGACTCAATTAAAAATTTTATATAAGTTCGGGGATCTAATTAAAAAAATAATAGTTCTGGGACCTACTTAAAAATTTCAAATAGTTTAGGGACTAACTCAATAATTAAATCATTCAAAAACTTAGCCAACTATCCAAGGTTCCAATTCAATCCACTTCAGAAACTAAAACCACTATAGAATTCCAAACTTGTGTGTTGTGACCATTCTACAAAGAAAACCAAGAAAGGGAACACAAATTGATGAACGGACAAGTCTTCCATCCTCCAACGGATTTGTTAAGGGGTGATCCTCCAGCCTTTATCATTTACTACACCTCTCCACCAACTTTAGGAAACTCAGGATATCGAATGGCACTATAGCCCTCCTCAGCTCATGCCGTAAACCCTCCTCAAACCTCCGGCACAACCAATCCTCGTCTGGAAACCTCTGATAGAACTCGGAAAACTGAATCAAAGCCTCGAATCTTGCTACATAATCACCCACAGACATGTCCCTCTGTCGGAGACTCATAAACTCTTGCTCCTTCTCGCGTCTGACCAACCGCGGGAAGTACTTCTCAAAGAAACAGTCTCTGAACAAATCCCAACAAATGAACCTTCCCTCTGCCTCAAACAACCTCCTCTTGCCTCTCCACCATGACTCGGCTCCTCCTGTTAGCATGAAAGTGACATAGGTCACCTTCTTGTCATCTCTGCATCTCATGGTGTCAAAAATCTTCTCCAACTCTTGTATCCACCACTCAGCTCGCTCTGGGTCATACTCTCCTCAGAACTATGGTGGCTTACCTTTCAGAAAGGGTAGCCAATCCCGCATTCTCAGCCTCAACAGCTCTCCTCCTATCCTGCTGCTCTTGTAACTCTGCCTCT
Organism: Echinosophora koreensis; assembly: GCA_035048595.1. NCBI lineage: Eukaryota > Viridiplantae > Streptophyta > Magnoliopsida > Fabales > Fabaceae > Echinosophora > Echinosophora koreensis. Next base: position 61,281 of record JAPCYP010000267.1, read on the forward strand.
CTCTGCATCCTCTGAGCATTTTGTTGCGCCTGCTGCAACAGAATGGATGCTAACTCACGGATAGTCTGGAGAGTATCGGATGACTCCCCTCCACCTCCAACTTCTGTCTCTAGCTGATGATCATCCTCAATACCCTCTATAGCTCTACCACCACCACGTCTACAATGTCCTCGTCCTCTACCTCGAGCCATGATCCTGTTAAAAGAAATCATTAGCACACATCAATATGACATATAATTAGAGCTGTCAATTCGGGCCAGCCGTGTCCAATCGGGCCAGCCGAATAGGGCCAAATCACATTCCGGGCCGGGCCGGGTTGGGCCAAAATTAAATCGGGACACTAAATCGCTAGCCCAGCCCAGCCCTATGCGGGCTGCGGGCCAAACGGGCTGGCCCATGGCCCAGTAACATTTTTAAAAATTATTATTCATTTTAAAAGACAATAAAAAAAAAATAGAACTTCCAGTGACTCATCATATCGGATCACTATTCAATTTCTAAGCGCAATCATTACCACCATAGCATCATGTCATCATTACAATCATTATAATCATTTCCAAATATAATAAAATAATAATATAAATATATATATTCTAATGGCACAATTAATAATAAAATCAACCAATACCAATAACAGTCAAAGCAGTCAACACCGATAATAAAATAATATATTTTATACTTTACAACAATAAACATACAATTTCAATATCATCATTAGTACCACCAAGTAGTCCCCAATGTGATATTGATATTATCGGTTACTCGCTCCCTAGTAGGGTTTGGGTAGCCCTACGCCATTATCGAAATAAATGTCACTTTGTCGTTTCCGACGTTAGATGGCTTCTTTCCCCCACCTAGAAAGGTTGTACGACGACTCGAACTTAAGGACCTCCTCAAATCCTCTCGATTCTTCCCTACGCCAATCTAATTCCTCCAAACTTCCAAAATTTCACCTAGGCATTACATTACGAAGCGTATGTTACCACAAGTTCAAATTCGAAGACGGAATCGAAATCCATTAACCGAAACTAGAGATACTTCAAGTATCATAACGAACAACATTTCAACTTAGAGAGAGTGAGATTAACCTTCTCTATCGAAGAAAATAAGAAGAGAACGATGTAGAAGATGTTGCCACGAACACAACGATGTATCCGGAATGGTGTCGGGACGATCGAGTGAGTCGTAATCGACACCGAAAGCCTTCTCTCTCTATAAGATCTCTCCTTCTCTCTCTAAAACTCCCCCACTTTTTGTTCTCTGCCTTCTCTATTCTTTTCTCACTCTCTGCTTTCTGTTTCAGGGTGTGAAGTCAACTTAAGTTCACTTGCATCCTTTTTATTTTTGCAAGTCAGCGTCCCAACGCTCAAGCACTGGTACCCTAGCACTTGAGCGCTCCAACGTTTGAGCGTTGGCTTCCCCACGCTCAAGCGTTGGAGGGTTAGTGGACCATCGCGCCATGCAACCAATCACAAGATGCCACGTCAGCCCTTGATGACACGTGTCAAGTCAACGCATGACCTTGTCTGGTTGCCTAGGGCGCTTGAGCGCTGGTGTACCCACGCTTGAGCGTTGACTTCTGACCAGAAGTCAACTTGTTGCATTTCGGGTCTGTTCGCGTCCGATTGAGCTCAAATTTAAGATATAGGCTCATCAAGACCTAATAAACAAACTCAAACCATCAAAAAGGCCTAATCTCAACCCTAACTCCAAAACTCTTGTTTCACACTCATAACCTTAAAGGCGATAACTGGGAAAAAACCCTTATTTGTTCTTACGTTCAAACTCACTCCAAAAGATTGCGTACTTTCATGCAAAGGTCTCTATGCCTCAAACCACATCTCAACTATATAATCCAAGCCCTAAACCTAATCCTCATACATAAAAACAACATGAAATAACAGATGTTACAATGGTTGTTTAGGTCATAAGGAAATAAATCATGTTTTAAGGGGCAATGCATTTGAGTTTTTAAAGAGTTCAAAAAGGTCAAATGGATCAAAAGTAAATAATTCGACCAACACTATTTTTTGGAGTTGGAAACTATTTTTGACACTTAACTAAGTGTCCTAAGATTCCAAAGTGAATTATCAACCTTTAGAATCAAAGAGTTTATGGAAAAGAAAATCCCAATTTTCAAACTTAGAAGCTTTCGGTCAAGTTTTAGGACTTTTGAGTGAAATGTTATTCAAGACCTTAATTTTGTATTTTAATACCTTAAAAGGAGTATTAGAACCTAGATAATTGATGATTTTGAGTAAAGGAAGCTTATCTTGAATGTTTAGGGGTTTCGGCCCTAAATCAAGTAAAAAGGGAAAAATCGTCTTTCAATAATTTTACGGGATTTGAATTACTGTTTTGAAGTATTTGGTATCATCATACCTATGAGACAATATTACTTCCAAAACGAATTGGTTGTAGACAAAGGGTTTTGATTCTGGATAAAAGTAGTTTTGGTTTTCAAGACTAGTATTTCAAGTTAAATGGAAAACCTAAGTTGAGGATGGCTTAGTAAAAACAAAGACTTAATGATTATGACTCATGGTGGAGCAAGACCATATGTCATAAAGTAAGGACGACTCACTTATCCTTACCTCCATAATACTTAATTACAAAGAGTATTTTAAGGTTACTTGCTTGACAAGTAATCCTGTTCGGGAATGGACTTAAACAGGCATAATTGAGTTAGTGATGAATGACTAACCTTCATAATGTACTAAAGCGTTGAAACATGGATAGTCCAACAAGGGGTAATTCCCAATAGGTTGGTACTATCTGCTTTGCCTCTAGAATGGCTTTCGGTTTCCGTAAGGAACCCCAAAATTTATCTGGTGGATAAACATGAATGCACACGCCATTAACAGCATTATTTGCCTAAACGCATAGTTGATACTATGTTCCGTAAGGCCTTTGTGCCTAGGAAGTTGAGCCGACATGCATGTGCGCATGAGGACGTGCTAGTGACAATCTTAAATGGGCTTGGGGGTAGTCAGGGTAGGAGGGTCACGAATGGCCAGTTGGTGATTCTTCTTGGTCGTGGTTTTCCATGCAATACACTGACATCAACGACTAGATGCTAACCGGTCAAGGTTATCGAGAGTGTTTCACAATCAATTATAGTACCACTAATTGAACTCACAAGATGCCTAATATTGACAGTTGTGAAACATGTGCTCTAATCACTCCTTCCGACTGTTCTCTTAGCTCTGGAGCTAAGGTCAAATCTTCTTTGAGGCTGTGTAGGTATGGGACTATGCAGTTTCAATCAGTTATCTATGTTCTCGTGTCTTTGTGAACTAACAGTGTCAGACATGCTTTAATGAGATGATGTTTATGATGATATTGTACACATTTGGTTACATGTGTGTGTGATTGTTACTTGAATATATACTGAATTGTCTGACTGAGATGTATATATCTACATGGATATGAATGTATGCTATGTGATGTCGTGCTATTTTCATTTCTGCCATATGTTGTGATGTTTGGGAATCTCACCTCCTTATTTTATATTGCCTATGTCAGCTGGCTATGTGCCTTCTTTTGAGAAGACTAAGATGTCAAGGAGTTGCTCAGTTGATTCATCGTAGAGGTTGAGGTTCGAACATGCTGATGTTATGTTGAAGTTTCTAGGGGGCGTTCAAGGCGATGGTGTTTGTGCTTTGTCATGCCTAACTTTTCTTGTCTTGAGACAGGCATGATTGTCATTGGTATGTAATATATGAATTTCTCCTTGGTAATAGAAAAGGCTTAGTCAGAGAGCTATTTTTGTAATGGCTCCAGTAATGTTTTTTGTGACGACGTCAGTAGTGGACTCAAATTGAGTTTCCACTAGATCTCGTCAGTTGGGTTTGTTCTTCTCATGATGTACAAGAGAGGATGGTCTTTTATATTTTAGTTTGGCCAGCTTGGGATGTCTGGGAGTTAATGTTACTGTTTATGGAGTTGCGACTCCAAGTATCTTATATTTTAAGACCTGTGTCTCCATAGCATTATGTTTGGTCTGTGTATCTTTATGCTTTCAGTTTATAAGTCGGGTTGAGTTTTATGTAAATAATTTTCGAACTTATAACCTTAATTATGATTATGAAATATTTTACTGTACATTCACTTAATTCCAAGTATTTATATTTATGCCTTGTGAAAAAGAAAAATATTACCCTGTTTTATTACATGAAAAATAATTAAATTACTTTTCGGCCTTAAAATGTCACAAAAAGTGTAGCGCTCGAGAAGGGTGTTACAGAGACAGTCGTCAATCCATAGAGCAGTCAGGGATGTTACAAAATGGTATCAGAGTAGCACCTCTCCCAGTACGGTGTGGTTCGGGGACGAACCAAGCGGAAACTGGTGGGCTTGTGATTCCCAAGGCTGACGAGGACGGGGAGTGGTCACCGGTGCAAGAGGGCACGTACAAGGAGCGGCTCCTGGCAAGCTTCTAGGCGGAAGAACTTATGAACGAACCGATTACAAACCGGAATGAGAGGGATCCTGAGACTGCGTAGGTATGGGACTATACAGTTGAGGATGACTTATATAATTGGTATTATCTATACAAAAAATATGCATCTTCTTTTCTGTAGCCCATCACTTAAGAACTCCCCAATTTAGCGTGCTTGACTTGGAGCAATCCTGGGATGGGTGACCTCATAGGAAGTTTTCCTATGAAGCGTGTAAGTGAGGACAAAGCACCCTGAAAAGACCCGTGTTGGTTTGTGGGGACAGTCATCAATCCATAAAGCAATCATGGATGTTACAGTTATCCCTCTCTTTGATGACCCTGATTAGATTATTTGGAGTGCTTCAGACTCAAGAAATTCATCCTTCAGAGAAGCTTACTTTTTCTTGAAGCTTGCTGGTAATCCTATTAACTGGTGTAAGGATCATTGGTCTAGTTGTATCCCTCCTTCCAAATCTTTTCTGGTGTGGTGGCTGTTTCATCATAAAATGCCAACTGATGACAATCTAAGGGCTACGGGATGTATAACAGTTTCTGTCTGCTCTCTTTGCGGTAAATTTGAGGAAATTGAAGATCACCATTTCTTTCAGTGTGGCTTTGCCATGAGAATTTGGTCTTAGCGCAGTGGTATGTTGCATTGCCTGACTGATACCACCTCAATGGCAACTGTTTTTTCTGTTAGTGGAGCAGTCAAGTTCATGATCTTGTTCTAGCCTCGATTACCAATTGCATCTGGGGAATTTGGTTTTTCATAAATCAAATCAGGTTCAAGAACAAGTTGATCACCTCAGGCTCCATCATTAATCCAATCATTTTATTAACCTCTATGCCTAGAAACTTTTCTAAAGGTTTCATATCATCTTCAACCAATGAATTTGTTACTCTAAAGTCTTTCTTGGTGAAAGGTAACTTTTTCAAAGCTCCAGTAATCAAGGAAGTCGATTGGATTCCGCCTCTTTGTGGTTGGATTAAATGTAACACGAATGGAGCAGCTAGAGGTTGTTCATGATGCATGTGGTGGTCTCTTTAGAGACTCTAGTGGTGCTGCTTTGGGTTGTTACTCCAATTATTTTGGTATTACCTATGCTCTTAATGCAGAATTGATGGCTGCCATGACCTCTGTTGAGATTGGTTTTGAGAAAGGTTGGCATTTACTTTGGCTGGAATGTGACTCCAAGTTAATTAGTGGTTGCTGCTTTTAACTATCATCTTATAGTTCCTTGGTCTCTCAGAACAAGATGGAAAACTGCATGTATCTTTGCCAACAAATTCAATTTCGAATCTCTCACATATACAAGGAAGGGAATCATTGTGCAGACAAATTAGTTTCTTTTGGAATTGCTAGTCGTAATTTTACTTGGTTGGACTTAAATCCCAATTTTATTAGGGGGATTTTTTTTTCTTAATAGATTACGACTTCCTAATTTTAGATTTCAATGATTCTTGATCATTTTTTTTATTGGTTTTGGCTTTAGTACCCCATATTTTCGTATTCTTTAATTTAATTTCTTTTTCAATAAATTTTAGGTGTGCTTCAGATGATAGGTAGGGTTTGAGGTGTCAATCTAGTTAGGATCTCTTTCTTTATTGTGATGCCTTAGCATGCCTTAACCTTTATCTAAAAAAATAAAAGAAAGTGCTAGAGTTGTAGAAGCATAAGGAGAGACAAGAGAATGAGAGAAAAAAATAATTAAAACATTAGATAGCTAACAAAGTTTTAGAATAATTAGTTTAAAAAAAAAAATAGATAACACAATTATTAATTGATATCATTAATAGCAATAATATAACAATTTCAATATAAATTTAGGCATTGATGACAATTATCATGTAGATAATAATAATTTTTAAAGTAACTCAAAAACATAAAAGACTGAATAAAAAGTAATCACCATAAACCTAATCTAAATTAATACTAAGTCAAACTTGTTAAAATATAAAAATAATTTTGGGGGCTTGGGCTTAGTTTGAAAGGCCCCAACAATGCAACTTTTATGTATGGTCTAGAGGCGGAGGGAGGTGGTGGCCTGGCCACCCGCAACATTTCAAAAAAAGTTATATATACTTATAGATTTTTCCCCCTAATTAAAAAAAAGGTTTAATTTTTGAGTTGGTCCCTAAACTATTTGAGAATTTTCAAGTAGGTTTCTAGACTAAAAAATTTTCTAATCAGGTTCTTGAACTTATATAAAATTTTCAATTGGGTACCTGAATTAAAAAGTTTCTAATTTGGTCCCTAACTCATATAAAATCCCTAACTTATATAAAATTTTTAATTTGAGCTCTAAAGTAGAAAGGTGACAATATAAGAAAATAATAATAAAATGATAGCTGATGAAATTTAGAAAAAAAATATCGTTTGACATAATAATAAAACAACAAAAGATGAATATGAGAGAAAAAAACTCACTATTTAAAATAATAATAAAATAAAAATAAAACTTACTGAAGAAAGTTATTTTTTAGCATAATAATTAAATAAAAATAGATAAATTAGCAGAGAATGTCATTATTTGAAATAATTTTGTTTCTAATATTATAACAAAAGATGAAAGTGAGTAAAAAAATTCAATATTTAAAAAAATGAAAATAAAAATATAATTTAACAACAAATTTATTGTTTAAAATAATAAATAAAATAAAGAATCTAGTTAAGTAAATATCATATCTTATTTTGATTGTCAATTTATTTTGAGTTATTTAATTTATTTTATTATTTATTATATTGTTTTTTATTTTAATTGAGGTTTATCTTAAATTATTTAATATTTTTTAAATCATATTTTTCCTTGCTATGTCTATTATTATTATTTTAATGTTATTTTAAATATTAAATATTTGACTCGGTTTAATATATTATTATTTTGTTAAAAAAAACATGAATTTTCAACCACAATTTCATATTTCATTATTTTGTTATTATCATTTCAAGAACTAAATTTTGTCTCTCAAATGTATCTATTTTTATTTAATTATTATGCTAAACAATAACTTTTCTCACTAAGTTATATTTTTTTTTATTTTTTATTATTATTATTATTAGTGAGTTTTTCTCTTATATTTATCTTTTGTCATTTTATTATTATGTCAAACAGTATTATTTTTCTAAATTTTCCATCATTTTGTTATTGTATATGAACCTTTATATTTTAGGGACTTAATTGAAAATTTATTTAAGTTCAAGGATCCAATTAGAAACATTTTAGTTCAAGGACTCAATTAAAAATTTTATATAAGTTCGGGGATCTAATTAAAAAAATAATAGTTCTGGGACCTACTTAAAAATTTCAAATAGTTTAGGGACTAACTCAATAATTAAATCATTCAAAAACTTAGCCAACTATCCAAGGTTCCAATTCAATCCACTTCAGAAACTAAAACCACTATAGAATTCCAAACTTGTGTGTTGTGACCATTCTACAAAGAAAACCAAGAAAGGGAACACAAATTGATGAACGGACAAGTCTTCCATCCTCCAACGGATTTGTTAAGGGGTGATCCTCCAGCCTTTATCATTTACTACACCTCTCCACCAACTTTAGGAAACTCAGGATATCGAATGGCACTATAGCCCTCCTCAGCTCATGCCGTAAACCCTCCTCAAACCTCCGGCACAACCAATCCTCGTCTGGAAACCTCTGATAGAACTCGGAAAACTGAATCAAAGCCTCGAATCTTGCTACATAATCACCCACAGACATGTCCCTCTGTCGGAGACTCATAAACTCTTGCTCCTTCTCGCGTCTGACCAACCGCGGGAAGTACTTCTCAAAGAAACAGTCTCTGAACAAATCCCAACAAATGAACCTTCCCTCTGCCTCAAACAACCTCCTCTTGCCTCTCCACCATGACTCGGCTCCTCCTGTTAGCATGAAAGTGACATAGGTCACCTTCTTGTCATCTCTGCATCTCATGGTGTCAAAAATCTTCTCCAACTCTTGTATCCACCACTCAGCTCGCTCTGGGTCATACTCTCCTCAGAACTATGGTGGCTTACCTTTCAGAAAGGTAGCCAATCCCGCATTCTCAGCCTCAACAGCTCTCCTCCTATCCTGCTGCTCTTGTAACTCTGCCTCTCTCTGCATCCTCTGAGCATTTTGTTGCGCCTGCTGCAACAGAATGGATGCTAACTCACGGATAGTCTGGAGAGTATCGGATGACTCCCCTCCACCTCCAACTTCTGTCTCTAGCTGATGATCATCCTCAATACCCTCTATAGCTCTACCACCACCACGTCTACAATGTCCTCGTCCTCTACCTCGAGCCATGATCCTGTTAAAAGAAATCATTAGCACACATCAATATGACATATAATTAGAGCTGTCAATTCGGGCCAGCCGTGTCCAATCGGGCCAGCCGAATAGGGCCAAATCACATTCCGGGCCGGGCCGGGTTGGGCCAAAATTAAATCGGGACACTAAATCGCTAGCCCAGCCCAGCCCTATGCGGGCTGCGGGCCAAACGGGCTGGCCCATGGCCCAGTAACATTTTTAAAAATTATTATTCATTTTAAAAGACAATAAAAAAAAAAATAGAACTTCCAGTGACTCATCATATCGGATCACTATTCAATTTCTAAGCGCAATCATTACCACCATAGCATCATGTCATCATTACAATCATTATAATCATTTCCAAATATAATAAAATAATAATATAAATATATATATTCTAATGGCACAATTAATAATAAAATCAACCAATACCAATAACAGTCAAAGCAGTCAACACCGATAATAAAATAATATATTTTATACTTTACAACAATAAACATACAATTTCAATATCATCATTAGTACCACCAAGTAGTCCCCAATGTGATATTGATATTATCGGTTACTCGCTCCCTAGTAGGGTTTGGGTAGCCCTACGCCATTATCGAAATAAATGTCACTTTGTCGTTTCCGACGTTAGATGGCTTCTTTCCCCCACCTAGAAAGGTTGTACGACGACTCGAACTTAAGGACCTCCTCAAATCCTCTCGATTCTTCCCTACGCCAATCTAATTCCTCCAAACTTCCAAAATTTCACCTAGGCATTACATTACGAAGCGTATGTTACCACAAGTTCAAATTCGAAGACGGAATCGAAATCCATTAACCGAAACTAGAGATACTTCAAGTATCATAACGAACAACATTTCAACTTAGAGAGAGTGAGATTAACCTTCTCTATCGAAGAAAATAAGAAGAGAACGATGTAGAAGATGTTGCCACGAACACAACGATGTATCCGGAATGGTGTCGGGACGATCGAGTGAGTCGTAATCGACACCGAAAGCCTTCTCTCTCTATAAGATCTCTCCTTCTCTCTCTAAAACTCCCCCACTTTTTGTTCTCTGCCTTCTCTATTCTTTTCTCACTCTCTGCTTTCTGTTTCAGGGTGTGAAGTCAACTTAAGTTCACTTGCATCCTTTTTATTTTTGCAAGTCAGCGTCCCAACGCTCAAGCACTGGTACCCTAGCACTTGAGCGCTCCAACGTTTGAGCGTTGGCTTCCCCACGCTCAAGCGTTGGAGGGTTAGTGGACCATCGCGCCATGCAACCAATCACAAGATGCCACGTCAGCCCTTGATGACACGTGTCAAGTCAACGCATGACCTTGTCTGGTTGCCTAGGGCGCTTGAGCGCTGGTGTACCCACGCTTGAGCGTTGACTTCTGACCAGAAGTCAACTTGTTGCATTTCGGGTCTGTTCGCGTCCGATTGAGCTCAAATTTAAGATATAGGCTCATCAAGACCTAATAAACAAACTCAAACCATCAAAAAGGCCTAATCTCAACCCTAACTCCAAAACTCTTGTTTCACACTCATAACCTTAAAGGCGATAACTGGGAAAAACCCTTATTTGTTCTTACGTTCAAACTCACTCCAAAAGATTGCGTACTTTCATGCAAAGGTCTCTATGCCTCAAACCACATCTCAACTATATAATCCAAGCCCTAAACCTAATCCTCATACATAAAAACAACATGAAATAACAGATGTTACAATGGTTGTTTAGGTCATAAGGAAATAAATCATGTTTTAAGGGGCAATGCATTTGAGTTTTTAAAGAGTTCAAAAAGGTCAAATGGATCAAAAGTAAATAATTCGACCAACACTATTTTTTGGAGTTGGAAACTATTTTTGACACTTAACTAAGTGTCCTAAGATTCCAAAGTGAATTATCAACCTTTAGAATCAAAGAGTTTATGGAAAAGAAAATCCCAATTTTCAAACTTAGAAGCTTTCGGTCAAGTTTTAGGACTTTTGAGTGAAATGTTATTCAAGACCTTAATTTTGTATTTTAATACCTTAAAAGGAGTATTAGAACCTAGATAATTGATGATTTTGAGTAAAGGAAGCTTATCTTGAATGTTTAGGGGTTTCGGCCCTAAATCAAGTAAAAAGGGAAAAATCGTCTTTCAATAATTTTACGGGATTTGAATTACTGTTTTGAAGTATTTGGTATCATCATACCTATGAGACAATATTACTTCCAAAACGAATTGGTTGTAGACAAAGGGTTTTGATTCTGGATAAAAGTAGTTTTGGTTTTCAAGACTAGTATTTCAAGTTAAATGGAAAACCTAAGTTGAGGATGGCTTAGTAAAAACAAAGACTTAATGATTATGACTCATGGTGGAGCAAGACCATATGTCATAAAGTAAGGACGACTCACTTATCCTTACCTCCATAATACTTAATTACAAAGAGTATTTTAAGGTTACTTGCTTGACAAGTAATCCTGTTCGGGAATGGACTTAAACAGGCATAATTGAGTTAGTGATGAATGACTAACCTTCATAATGTACTAAAGCGTTGAAACATGGATAGTCCAACAAGGGGTAATTCCCAATAGGTTGGTACTATCTGCTTTGCCTCTAGAATGGCTTTCGGTTTCCGTAAGGAACCCCAAAATTTATCTGGTGGATAAACATGAATGCACACGCCATTAACAGCATTATTTGCCTAAACGCATAGTTGATACTATGTTCCGTAAGGCCTTTGTGCCTAGGAAGTTGAGCCGACATGCATGTGCGCATGAGGACGTGCTAGTGACAATCTTAAATGGGCTTGGGGGTAGTCAGGGTAGGAGGGTCACGAATGGCCAGTTGGTGATTCTTCTTGGTCGTGGTTTTCCATGCAATACACTGACATCAACGACTAGATGCTAACCGGTCAAGGTTATCGAGAGTGTTTCACAATCAATTATAGTACCACTAATTGAACTCACAAGATGCCTAATATTGACAGTTGTGAAACATGTGCTCTAATCACTCCTTCCGACTGTTCTCTTAGCTCTGGAGCTAAGGTCAAATCTTCTTTGAGGCTGTGTAGGTATGGGACTATGCAGTTTCAATCAGTTATCTATGTTCTCGTGTCTTTGTGAACTAACAGTGTCAGACATGCTTTAATGAGATGATGTTTATGATGATATTGTACACATTTGGTTACATGTGTGTGTGATTGTTACTTGAATATATACTGAATTGTCTGACTGAGATGTATATATCTACATGGATATGAATGTATGCTATGTGATGTCGTGCTATTTTCATTTCTGCCATATGTTGTGATGTTTGGGAATCTCACCTCCTTATTTTATATTGCCTATGTCAGCTGGCTATGTGCCTTCTTTTGAGAAGACTAAGATGTCAAGGAGTTGCTCAGTTGATTCATCGTAGAGGTTGAGGTTCGAACATGCTGATGTTATGTTGAAGTTTCTAGGGGGCGTTCAAGGCGATGGTGTTTGTGCTTTGTCATGCCTAACTTTTCTTGTCTTGAGACAGGCATGATTGTCATTGGTATGTAATATATGAATTTCTCCTTGGTAATAGAAAAGGCTTAGTCAGAGAGCTATTTTTGTAATGGCTCCAGTAATGTTTTTTGTGACGACGTCAGTAGTGGACTCAAATTGAGTTTCCACTAGATCTCGTCAGTTGGGTTTGTTCTTCTCATGATGTACAAGAGAGGATGGTCTTTTATATTTTAGTTTGGCCAGCTTGGGATGTCTGGGAGTTAATGTTACTGTTTATGGAGTTGCGACTCCAAGTATCTTATATTTTAAGACCTGTGTCTCCATAGCATTATGTTTGGTCTGTGTATCTTTATGCTTTCAGTTTATAAGTCGGGTTGAGTTTTATGTAAATAATTTTCGAACTTATAACCTTAATTATGATTATGAAATATTTTACTGTACATTCACTTAATTCCAAGTATTTATATTTATGCCTTGTGAAAAAGAAAAATATTACCCTGTTTTATTACATGAAAAATAATTAAATTACTTTTCGGCCTTAAAATGTCACAAAAAGTGTAGCGCTCGAGAAGGGTGTTACAGAGACAGTCGTCAATCCATAGAGCAGTCAGGGATGTTACAAAATGGTATCAGAGTAGCACCTCTCCCAGTACGGTGTGGTTCGGGGACGAACCAAGCGGAAACTGGTGGGCTTGTGATTCCCAAGGCTGACGAGGACGGGGAGTGGTCACCGGTGCAAGAGGGCACGTACAAGGAGCGGCTCCTGGCAAGCTTCTAGGCGGAAGAACTTATGAACGAACCGATTACAAACCGGAATGAGAGGGATCCTGAGACTGCGTAGGTATGGGACTATACAGTTGAGGATGACTTATATAATTGGTATTATCTATACAAAAAATATGCATCTTCTTTTCTGTAGCCCATCACTTAAGAACTCCCCAATTTAGCGTGCTTGACTTGGAGCAATCCTGGGATGGGTGACCTCATAGGAAGTTTTCCTATGAAGCGTGTAAGTGAGGACAAAGCACCCTGAAAAGACCCGTGTTGGTTTGTGGGGACAGTCATCAATCCATAAAGCAATCATGGATGTTACAGTTATCCCTCTCTTTGATGACCCTGATTAGATTATTTGGAGTGCTTCAGACTCAAGAAATTCATCCTTCAGAGAAGCTTACTTTTTCTTGAAGCTTGCTGGTAATCCTATTAACTGGTGTAAGGATCATTGGTCTAGTTGTATCCCTCCTTCCAAATCTTTTCTGGTGTGGTGGCTGTTTCATCATAAAATGCCAACTGATGACAATCTAAGGGCTACGGGATGTATAACAGTTTCTGTCTGCTCTCTTTGCGGTAAATTTGAGGAAATTGAAGATCACCATTTCTTTCAGTGTGGCTTTGCCATGAGAATTTGGTCTTAGCGCAGTGGTATGTTGCATTGCCTGACTGATACCACCTCAATGGCAACTGTTTTTTCTGTTAGTGGAGCAGTCAAGTTCATGATCTTGTTCTAGCCTCGATTACCAATTGCATCTGGGGAATTTGGTTTTTCATAAATCAAATCAGGTTCAAGAACAAGTTGATCACCTCAGGCTCCATCATTAATCCAATCATTTTATTAACCTCTATGCCTAGAAACTTTTCTAAAGGTTTCATATCATCTTCAACCAATGAATTTGTTACTCTAAAGTCTTTCTTGGTGAAAGGTAACTTTTTCAAAGCTCCAGTAATCAAGGAAGTCGATTGGATTCCGCCTCTTTGTGGTTGGATTAAATGTAACACGAATGGAGCAGCTAGAGGTTGTTCATGATGCATGTGGTGGTCTCTTTAGAGACTCTAGTGGTGCTGCTTTGGGTTGTTACTCCAATTATTTTGGTATTACCTATGCTCTTAATGCAGAATTGATGGCTGCCATGACCTCTGTTGAGATTGGTTTTGAGAAAGGTTGGCATTTACTTTGGCTGGAATGTGACTCCAAGTTAATTAGTGGTTGCTGCTTTTAACTATCATCTTATAGTTCCTTGGTCTCTCAGAACAAGATGGAAAACTGCATGTATCTTTGCCAACAAATTCAATTTCGAATCTCTCACATATACAAGGAAGGGAATCATTGTGCAGACAAATTAGTTTCTTTTGGAATTGCTAGTCGTAATTTTACTTGGTTGGACTTAAATCCCAATTTTATTAGGGGGATTTTTTTTTCTTAATAGATTACGACTTCCTAATTTTAGATTTCAATGATTCTTGATCATTTTTTTTATTGGTTTTGGCTTTAGTACCCCATATTTTCGTATTCTTTAATTTAATTTCTTTTTCAATAAATTTTAGGTGTGCTTCAGATGATAGGTAGGGTTTGAGGTGTCAATCTAGTTAGGATCTCTTTCTTTATTGTGATGCCTTAGCATGCCTTAACCTTTATCTAAAAAAATAAAAGAAAGTGCTAGAGTTGTAGAAGCATAAGGAGAGACAAGAGAATGAGAGAAAAAAATAATTAAAACATTAGATAGCTAACAAAGTTTTAGAATAATTAGTTTAAAAAAAAAATAGATAACACAATTATTAATTGATATCATTAATAGCAATAATATAACAATTTCAATATAAATTTAGGCATTGATGACAATTATCATGTAGATAATAATAATTTTTAAAGTAACTCAAAAAACATAAAAGACTGAATAAAAAGTAATCACCATAAACCTAATCTAAATTAATACTAAGTCAAACTTGTTAAAATATAAAAATAATTTTGGGGGCTTGGGCTTAGTTTGAAAGGCCCCAACAATGCAACTTTTATGTATGGTCTAGAGGCGGAGGGAGGTGGTGGCCTGGCCACCCGCAACATTTCAAAAAAAGTTATATATACTTATAGATTTTTCCCCCTAATTAAAAAAAAGGTTTAATTTTTGAGTTGGTCCCTAAACTATTTGAGAATTTTCAAGTAGGTTTCTAGACTAAAAAATTTTCTAATCAGGTTCTTGAACTTATATAAAATTTTCAATTGGGTACCTGAATTAAAAAGTTTCTAATTTGGTCCCTAACTCATATAAAATCCCTAACTTATATAAAATTTTTAATTTGAGCTCTAAAGTAGAAAGGTGACAATATAAGAAAATAATAATAAAATGATAGCTGATGAAATTTAGAAAAAAAATATCGTTTGACATAATAATAAAACAACAAAAGATGAATATGAGAGAAAAAAACTCACTATTTAAAATAATAATAAAATAAAAAATAAAACTTACTGAAGAAAGTTATTTTTTAGCATAATAATTAAATAAAAATAGATAAATTAGCAGAGAATGTCATTATTTGAAATAATTTTGTTTCTAATATTATAACAAAAGATGAAAGTGAGTAAAAAAATTCAATATTTAAAAAAATGAAAATAAAAATATAATTTAACAACAAATTTATTGTTTAAAATAATAAATAAAATAAAGAATCTAGTTAAGTAAATATCATATCTTATTTTGATTGTCAATTTATTTTGAGTTATTTAATTTATTTTATTATTTATTATATTGTTTTTTATTTTAATTGAGGTTTATCTTAAATTATTTAATATTTTTTAAATCATATTTTTCCTTGCTATGTCTATTATTATTATTTTAATGTTATTTTAAATATTAAATATTTGACTCGGTTTAATATATTATTATTTTGTTAAAAAAAACATGAATTTTCAACCACAATTTCATATTTCATTATTTTGTTATTATCATTTCAAGAACTAAATTTTGTCTCTCAAATGTATCTATTTTTATTTAATTATTATGCTAAACAATAACTTTTCTCACTAAGTTATATTTTTTTTTATTTTTTATTATTATTATTATTAGTGAGTTTTTCTCTTATATTTATCTTTTGTCATTTTATTATTATGTCAAACAGTATTATTGTTCTAAATTTTCCATCATTTTGTTATTGTATATGAACCTTTATATTTTAGGGACTTAATTGAAAATTTATTTAAGTTCAAGGATCCAATTAGAAACATTTTAGTTCAAGGACTCAATTAAAAATTTTATATAAGTTCGGGGATCTAATTAAAAAAATAATAGTTCTGGGACCTACTTAAAAATTTCAAATAGTTTAGGGACTAACTCAATAATTAAATCATTCAAAAACTTAGCCAACTATCCAAGGTTCCAATTCAATCCACTTCAGAAACTAAAACCACTATAGAATTCCAAACTTGTGTGTTGTGACCATTCTACAAAGAAAACCAAGAAAGGGAACACAAATTGATGAACGGACAAGTCTTCCATCCTCCAACGGGTTTGTTAAGGGGTGATCCTCCAGCCTTTATCATTTACTACAACCGGTCACCCGATTATTATTTTTTCAATTAAAAATTAAAGGGTTAAATATGTTTTTAGTCCCTCAATTTTTACAAAAGTTCGGTTTTAGTCCCCCATTTGGAAAACATACTTTTTTAGTCTCCCGTTTTCTAAAAATGTCAGAAATGGTCCCTACACCAAACTTCCATTTGAAAAACATAAGGGACTAAAACCGAATTTTTTCAAAAATGAGGGACTAAAAATGTGTGGTTGTAAAAAATGAGGGACTAAAAATGTGTAGTATAGGGACCATTTCTGACATATTTTAGAAAACGGGGGACTAAAAAAGTATGTTTTCCAAACGGGGGACTAAAACCGAACTTTTGTAAAAAATGAGGGACTAAAAACATATTTAACCCAAAATTAAATAAACCTTCACTTCACGGCTTCCTTCTCGTACTATGCTTCATCTTTCACTATGCATCTCTTATCTCTATCAACAACTTCAATTTCTTTGTCTCAACTTTTGAAATAAATTCGAATATCATCCTGAGTTGAATAAGGGGTTGAGGTCCTATTCTCAAACAAAGCTTGATACAAATTTTGCTTAATATTTTCTTTTAAAAAAACTTCTGATACCTTAAATCCTACTCTAAACAAGATTGATTAATTTGGATCTAATTTGAGCCACAAATAATCTTGGTTATGAATATTTACTAATAAGGTTCTTTTTTATTTAATAATATTATTATTATTGTTGTTGTTGTTGTTGTTGTTTCTCTGAGAGATTATTCAAATTTTTTTTCGTATTTTATTTCTTGGTAGACAGCTTTTTATGAATTGATAAAAAGGAGGAAGTGTAGTGGTTAGATCTTGGAGATTGGGATTGCATAAATATGCTAGTTAATCATTCTCTTATGATTGGTAGTGTGGCCTCACTATTTACTCTGAATGCATTGGCAACAAACCACCACTATGGGTGGCTTTGTGACTGCTGCTGGCTTGATAAGGGGAGAAGATGAATAGAAGGAGTATAAAGCATGAATAAAAAAAATTTAATGCAAAAAGTAAATAATTGGGTTGGACAACGGTCGAGTTCGGTCGGATTCGGGCCCAAACGACATAATCCAAACCAAACCGAAGAGGATAATATAGGACCCATTTTCGTCCATTTGAGTGGTCGGTTTGGTCGGTTGATGGGTGGCGGGCGGGTAGAACGGTTTAGGGGGAAAAACATCTTTCAGCAAAAAAAAAATATGGAAAAGATGAAACATAGAAATAACACAGCACCAGAGTATTCGACCGCAAAGAGAAAAAGGTTGTGATGCTTTGAGAAAGAAAACAAGGGAGACTGAGAAAGAAGATGAAGGAGCACTAGAGCAGAGGCGTCGTACAATTAGCAGAGGCGGAGAAAGAAAAAACTAGGGTTTGTAGGTAAGGCATAAATGAAATGAGTGGGCCGTAAGCTTTTTTGGGCCATTTAATGACTAAAAGAACGCAAGAGGCAACAAATACTTGTTTTGGGCCACAACTAGTTTTGGGCCATTTGTTTTTATTTTAAATATTTTTTAAAAAAAAGGTTTGTATTTTTTTTTTTATTTTGGGCCAACCCTAATCCTTTCTTTCTCACTTTCTTTCTCACCTTCTTTGTCAGCCGCAACCCTCCCTTTCCCACATCAGCTTTACAGCGTCGCCACCGCCTTCGATGATCGAAGCCTCCACTCCGTCACAGCACCACCACCACCACTGCATACGAGATCCACCACCGCAAATGCCGCCAGACCGCAAGCAGCATGGAGCAGCAACGCCTCAGATTTGTCATTTGTATTTTCTGCATCATCTTCTTCCTTATATCTTCATCCCCTACTCATTTCTCCTTTCAGTTATTCTCGCCTTCGGTCGGATTCGGACATCGATGGTTTCGAAATTCTGGAATAGATCTCGACCACCATCAACTGCCTCTAACTCTATTTTTCATACCGATAATCCGATCATCCGCCGCCACCCGCCCGCCATGCCAGATTTAGACTCGGTTGAGTTAGTTTCGGGTCAGGTTTTGGGTGGATGTCCACCCCTAACGGACAAGTCTTCCATCCTCCAACGACCTTGTTGAGGATGGATCCTCCAGCTTTATTACTTACTACAACCGGTCACTCGGTTATGTTTTTTTGTCAATTAAAAATTAAATAAATATTCACGGCTTCCTTCTCGTAGTATGCTTCGTCTTTCACTGTGCATCTCTTTTATCTATCAACAAATTCAATTTCTTTGTCTCAGCTTTTGAAATAACTTCGAATATCATCCTAAGTTGAACAAGGGGTTGAGGTCCAATTCTCAAACAACGTTGGATACAAATTTTCTTAATATTTTTTTTAAAAAAAAAAAACTTATGATACTTCAAATCCTGGTCCAAACAAGCTTGATTAATTTGGATCTAATTTGAGCCACAAATAAGCTTGGTTATGAATATTTACTAATAAGGTTCTTTTTAATTTTTTATTTATTTTTTTATTTTTTATTTTTTTATTTTTTTATTTTATTATTATTATTATTATTATTATTATTATTATTATTATTATTATTATTATTATTATTATTATTATTATTATTATTATTATTATTATTGTTGTTGTTGTTGTTGTTTCTCCGAGAGATTATTCAATTTTTTTCGTATTGTATTTCTTGATAGACAGCTTTTTGTGAATCAATAAAAAGGAGGAAGTGCAGTGGTTAGATCTTGGAGATTGAGATTGCATAAATATGCTACTTAATCACTCTCTTATGATTGGTAATGCATTAGAAATAAACCACCACTGTGGGTGGCTTTGTGGCTGATGCTGGCTTAATAAGGGGAGAAGATGAATAGAAGGAGTAGAAAGCAAGAATAAAAAAAATATAATGCAAAAAATAAATAATAAAAACTGATGGTGAGAGGAATTGGTAGCCTGCATCTGTAGGGCTGAAGAAGACTCAAGAGTGGGATTCAAGAAGAACGATGAACATCTACCTGTAGGATCGGTGGTCATCCACTACAAGAAAAGGGTGGATTACCGATAGATACTTACCGACGGACATCAGTTTCGTCGGTAGTGACACAATTTCCGACGAATTATGTCGTAGGTAAGCATGAATACAAAAGGTTTAATTACTTACCGATAGAAAGTCTGTCGGTAATGTTAGCATGGGCTTTTTCATCGGTAAATCCGTTGGTATACAACGCGGGAATGCGATTTTTTTGGTGCCAGAGTGTACAGACCAAATAAGCCATCGGTAATTATTGACGGAATAGCCGTCGAAAATAATTTCCAAAAGTACCGACAGACATTTTCGTCGGTAATTCGAATTTTGGAATTACCGACGGATAAGGCCATCGGTAATTTAAAAAGGTCATCGGTAAAGTCACATTATACACCAGCGCCATACCCTTCCCCCCTCACTTTTTGTTTCCCTCTTTCTCTCTATTCTCTCTGCCTTCTTTCTTCCTATCTCAACCGCACTCTCCATCGCGTTCCGGCGAGCCTCTACCGCGCCAGAAACCATCCCCCACCTATCTTCTTCTCCCTCCGGCCATCGAGCCAGAAACCCTCCCCTACCCTTCTTCTTCTCCCTCCGTCCACCGCACCTCCGTCCGCCACTATGCGCCTCCCCCTTAGGTATGTTAAGTTGCTGAGTTCAATGTTTTTTCCCTTCCCATTGTTTAAGTTGCTGAGTTTAATGCTTTTGATTTTCCTCTTTTCAGGCCACCACTACAGCAACCACCACTGCCAGGAGGACCAACCACTATTAGGTATTTTTAGATTGATTGAGCAATATTTTTTATTTTTATGAATATGTCAAATATGTCAAGTTCCTGCTCGTGAATAGCGAGTGTACCAAGAAGTGCATCCATAGTCAAGGTAGTGAGATCCTTGGCTTGAGAGATAGCAGTGACTAAAGGTCTCTATTGCTTAGGAAGACTTCTCAGTATCTTTTCAACTTTCTCAGTATTATTATAAACTTTGCCAAGAGATTTTAAACCATTGATGATAGTTTGGAATCTTCCTATCATCTGAGCAACAGATTCTCCTTCCTCCATGAGAAACAGTTCATACTTTCTGACAAGTATAGTAATCTTTGATTCTTTAAATTTGGTTGTTCCTTCATGTGTGACAGCTAGAGTATCCCATATTTCTTTTTCAAAATCACAGGCCCAGATATCAGAGTTTGTAGATAGAATAAACCATTGAAATCTATCTTTCCAATAGTTAAAGTTATCTCCATTGAAGAATGGAGGTCTGGTTAGGGAAGCTCCTTCAGTCTGGTGACTTCCACTTGAACTAGCTCCAAGAGTCATGTCTATTCTTCAGGACCTTTACCTCTACACTGTTAGATGCTCAACCTGGAGGCTGAGCTCTGATACCAACTGAAATAGACAACTATAAACACTAGAAGGGGGTTGAATTGTGTTTATCAGAATTTAAAATAAATTTGAAATCTTTTCGCACACAGAAGCTAAGTTCAGACAAGTGAGAAAGTACTACACAGACAGGTGACCTGTCTGTTGATTTTCAACAGAAAAACACACAAGAATACAACTCGAAAACAAGTTTGATATACACTTTTAACCCCTTTAGTTAGAAAGCAGATAATATAATTAAAGCAACTAAAGAGTTAAAGAGAAGAGAGATTAACACAGCTATTTATCCTGATTTACTCTTCAACACAAAGAACTACGTCCATTCCTTGGCAGCACCAAGTTTTATCCACTATAACTGATCAGTTTACAGACTCCAAGTATTGTTTGCACACTTAGCCTCTTCAGGCTCCAAGACAAATATTCTTTTCACACCTAGCCTCTTCAGGCTCACTCGGGTTTGTTTGAGAATTTTTTTGTATTAAATACAATCAGACAGACATTTCTTTCACTAACACTCATGGAGTGAATTAAATGTAAGCTTAAGAAAGACTGGGTAATAACTTCAAATGATTGAAGAATACAGATTGAAAGAATGAAGGCGCAAAGTAATGGCTTTTTAATGTTGTGTGTATTCTCTATCTTCATCTTCAATGACCTCTGTATTTATAGCCTTCAAGCATTTAAGATCCGTTAGAGATATTCCTTCAAAAGTTGGCTTCAAGCAGAGCTCCATTAAATGCAATAGAGTCGTTCTGGGCAGCCATTAATGTAATAGGAACGTTGGTTGTATTCTAACATGAAGGATCATGGCTTTATGCATCATGCCGTACTCAAATCAGAGTTGTGCAGAATGCTTTTGTACTTTGTAGAGCACATTTCCCTTTTTGTGTAATAACCAAGAGTACTAGGGAATAAAGCATGTTGGAAACATTCTTTAACTGGACTTCATCTCTGATTTCATAGGTTGCTTGTGAGAAGGACTTCTGACTTTTCTTGATAAGCGTGAGATTAACAAAGAGAGAACTCCAGAGTTTTCTCTATGAGGGGACAGCTTCCAAAAGCTATTTATACTTGGGTTTTTCAGCAAAGAACCACAGACAAGTATGGGGGCTTATCAGAAGATACGTTGAAACATTAATGTAGAAGGTCAATAATCCTAATCAGCAGACAGATTGACTTTTGCTTCACCAAACAGGTGAGAATCTATGTGGACAGACAGGTGAGAATGTGACTTCTTAATATTTTGATCTGCACACTTGGTAGACAGGTTAGTAACCAATACAAAGGTTAATTAAATCATTAATCCAATGTTTAGTTTTCATCAAAACTTAGGGAAATGCACATCAGACATTTTTAGAGACTTAACAATCTCCCTTTTTTGATGATGACAAACATTCAGATGATTTAATGAACCATAGAAAATATCAACAGGAGAAATACTAAGACTCAGACAATTTGAAATTTTCTTAGTCAGGAGGGTTGTGCAGACAAATGCACAAACTTAGTTTTACTTAGCACAATATCAGAGTTACACAAGTGAGATCAGACATGTACTTATCCTTACTTATTTAATCATCTTAATGTTTATTACTTTCTCCCCCCTTTTGTTAACAACAAAAAGGAATAATAAACAAGACATAGAAAAGTAAAGAACAGTTAAGAACAAAATTTATTTCATTCATCATAAGCGTTTCAAGTACATGGTAGATTTTACATACAAAAAGCTACCTAGGTTGACTAAACAATAAAAACAGAGCTTCAACTCGCTGTTTTAGCAATAGTCTAGCATGCCTCTCTCCAGTTGTCTTCTGGTTTCCTCTAGCTGAGCCTGAAGCAGATTGAAGCTGTGCAAATCCACTATTTGAGGAGTGGAGGCTTCTGTTGTCAGACTAGTTGAAGCAACAGACTGGTTTGAGTACCAGGGCAAAGCTAAGACTAGGGGTGCCTTGGGCACAGAAAAGGGTGAGGAAATGCGGGGGAAGATGAGTTGATGAAGTGTTCTATAATAAAAGAAAAGAAGGAAAGCTAACTTAAATAAAGGTCTGATTCTGATAAGGTCAGTATCAGGAGAAGAAAAAACACAAGAAAAGAAAGTCTCTCAGACAGAGACAGACGGGTGACACTTATCTGTATATGTGGGAGAAGAGGTTGTTGAGCTAAGACAGAGGGAGTAAGGGGTAACAAGAAATCAATATGACAGAAGAAGGAGTTTGACCCTGTTACTAACAAAGAAATACCTAGACCTATTAGGTAACATCACAACAGAGACAGGATAGTGAGTCCTTGCCAATGTTCTAATGAACAAAACAATAGGGGGATAAAAGAAAATCTCCCTACATGGATTAAGGATATAAGGTGGACGAGAGGGAATGACAGACAGATTTGAGACACTTGCAGTCATAAGAGATTGCAGGTCATACACAAAGAGACTAGATGATATGCCAGCTTGTTCTTTGGGAGTTGAGTCCCTGTGAACAATTGTGTACTGACATATATCATTCACAACATCATAGGATGATGTTTGGGTCTGGTGAGAAGAGATAGGTGAAGAGAAGGGAGACACTATAGATCGGGGTTGGACAGACAAGGCAGGTGGAGAAGAAACAGAAGGGTTTGGAATACCATGGTGAGAGGGAGAAGATGGTGCAGAAGGAATGGATGAAGGAATTAGCTGATCTTCAGACAGCTTCAGCTTCGGCTTCTTCCTTGACATGGAAGGGGACAAAGTGTCAACCTTAGGGTGGACAACTGTCTGTGTCCCAACAGACAGGTTTGCAGCAGTTGCAGCAGCAACTTCAACCTCTGCAGCTTGATCTTCTGTAGGAATTTCTACCCTTTCAGCAGATGCCACAGTAGGCACTAGGTAGCCAGATCTTCTTTTTATGAGAATGAGTCCCAAATCAAGATTCTCCTTCACCTTGGGCTTCTCCAAGGGTCTTGTTGTCTACTCCCCCTGAACAGATACTTCTTCTTTTCTAGGTTCAGACTCCACTTGTCTGACCTTGGCAAAGGTCTTCACCAGCCTTCTTCTTTTGCTGGGTTGTACAGACACAGCTTCTAATGCCTCAACATCTCTTGTCTTCCTCTTAGGAGAGGGCTTCTTAAGTTTGAACCTTAGAGCCTCAACTGTTTCAGCAGTCTCAGCAGAGACTGATGGCTTCTCCAAAGCAGGCATCTGGTCCTGTATGGCCACCTTTCCAGCAGGCTTCCAGATTCTTTCAGAGATTGGCATCTCTGACTCAATAGTGGAGACCACTGGTTCCTCCTTCTTCTTCTGCTCAGCAGCAGGCTTCTTCTTCTTTTTCTTCTTGTCCTCTTCCTCATCTCTTAGAGGAATACCCTTTATGTCCATCATAGAAATGTTCTTCCTGTCAATGGGAAAGGACATGTCTATAAAGTGAGCATCACTGGGAACAAACAACTTGTTCCTGAAGTGTCTTGTCAACAGCATTCCATAGGGGTAGGTCTGCATGTTGGTCCTCTTGATCAGTTATTCAAGGTAGATGTAGATCAGGTCATTGATGTCTACCTTGATTTTGTGCATCAAGTGGTATAGGGCAAACCTGTCCATCTTGGTCATACTGTCTCATGATCCTTTCCTAGGCATCACACACTCCAGCAACAGCTTGTGCATGAATCTGCACTTCACCACCATGCTCACAGGCTTCATGTTCTTAGGGTTGGGAACACCATACAGAGCAATGTTGACATTCTCCATTCCCACTTGATCTTCCTATTCAGGCTTGAAAGCAGCTCCAATCCTAGGGCATCTGGTGATGAGCTCCAGAGAGCTAATGGGGAAGAGAAGAGTGGTATCCATTACTCGAGCATGAAAACTCTTGGTTCCATCAAGCTTGCTTGTGAGAACCACAGCACTTGTCCAGAAGTCTTTGACAAGCTTGGGATGAACCAGCTCCTTTAGATCAAAGAAGGAAGTCCACTTGGAGTATTCCAACTCTTCTGTGACATCCATTCCCCATTTCTTCATCTGTTGGAGGTCCACAGTCTTCCTAGCCAAGATCTTCTCAACATCTAAGAGCCTCATGTTGTACTTCTCAGCAATTTCTTTTGAGGAAAGATGCTTTGATGGTGCCATTTCTGAGAAAAGGAGTTTCTAGGGTTTTGGAAGAGAAAAGATGAAGACAGAGAGAGTTTTAGAGTTTGGAAACGTAAAGGTTAAACCTTTTTTATTCTTTGCCTTTTATAGTCATTAGGGCACGAGAGAGAAATAAAAACATTTTTAATTTAAAACGGCACGATTTATGTGGGGAACTACAGCACCCACTTTAGACATAATGAAAACATGGTTTCAAGATAAAAACTATCGTGCACATGATTAGCTTCATATTCGTAAATGGTATTAAATAATTAATAACCATGTTACCAAAATATGTTGAGCTTTAGCATTGTGACTTAGCTTGGTCAGACAGGTAGTATAGATAGGTGATATAAAAGCATAAAACAGGTAGCATAGACAAGTTGATTATCAGGCATGTCATTCAACAATGCAATGCATGTTTAGATTATCTCTAATAAATAAAAACCTTTCTTCTGCTAATGGTTTAGTGAAAATATCAGCCAATTGATTTTCAGTTTTAACAAACTTAAAATCAAAGATACCTTTCTAAACATAATCCCTTATAAAGTGATGTTTGATTTCAATATGCTCTGCCTTAGAATGCTGAATTTGGTTTTTGGGTAAGCATATGGCACTAGAATTATCACACCACACAGATATGTTATGCTCATAGATAAAGTAATCCTCAAGTTGATGTTTTACCCATAAGAGTTGAGAGCAGCAATTGGCAGCTGAGATGTATTCTACCTCAGCAGTAGACAAGGCAATAGTTGTTTGCCTCTTGCTTGACCAGGAGACTAAGCTTGCTCCAATGAAGTGACATCCTCCACTGGTGCTTTTTCTTTCTATTCTGTCTCCAGCAAAATCAGCATCGCAGAATCCCACTTTGTCCTCTAGTAAAACCATTATGCATGAGAAAAGAACTTAATCTATCATACCATGCTCTAGGTGCTTGTTTTAAACTATATAATGCCTTTTTAAGTTTAAAAACATGATCTGGTTTATCAGTATCTTCAAAACCAGGGGGTTGTTTAACATATACTTCTTCTTCAATTATACCATTGAGAAAAGCACTTTTCACATCCATTTGAAAAAGAGTGATTTGGTGTTGTGCAGCATATGACATTAGAATGCGAATAGCTTCTATTCTAGCTACAGGAGCAAAGGTTTCAATATAGTCAATACCTTCTTGTTGGTTATACCCTTGACTACTAACCTTGCCTTTAAGATCCGTTAGAGACATTCCTTCAAAAGTTGGCTTCGATCAGAGCTCTATTAAATGAAATATAGTCGTTCTGGGCAGCCATTAATGCAATAGGAACGTTGGTTGTATTCTAACATGAAGGATCATGGCTTTATGTATCGTGCAGTAGCCAAATCGGAGTTGTGCAGATTGCTTTTGTACTTTGCAGAGCACATTTCCCTTTTCGTGTAATAACCAAGAGTACTAGGGAATAAAGCATGTCGGAAACATTCTTTAACTGTACTTCATCTCTGATTTCCTAGGTTGCTTGTGAGAAGGACTTCTGACTTTTCTTGATAAGCGTGAGATTAAAAAATAGAGAACTTCAGTCTCTATGAGGGGACAGCTTCCAAAAGCTATTTGTACTTGGGTTCTTCAACAAAGAATCACAGACAAGTATGGGGGCTTATAAGAAGATATGTTGAAACATTAATGTAGAAGGTCAATAATCCTAGTCAGTAGACAGGTTGACTTTTGCTTCACCAGACAGGTAAGAATCTATGTGGACAGACAGGTGAGAATGTGACTTCTTAATATTTTGATCTGCACACTTGGTAGACAGGTTAGCAACCAATACAAAGGTTAATTAAATCATTAATCCAATGTTTAGTTTTCATCAAAACTTAGGGAAATGCACATCAGACATTTTTAGAGACTTAACAGGGACAATTTGCGAGACTGAGGAACATGCTCCGGGAGCGTAGGGAGAGCCGGATACATCCGGATTACATCAGGCCCAATATCTGGGCCCAACTATGTGCGTACTGGGACACTCCAGCTTACAAGCTGAAGTGTTAACAGGCAAAGAGGAATCGGGCTTCCGGGAAGGGTGGGAGCATGCACACTGGTGGTTCGATTAGCCACATACAGCATGCCATTAATATGGTATGCATATATAAATAATTGTATTTTCAAACTGTATATTTTTATTAAAAAATTATTTTATAACTAATTGATTTTATTTGTGTGTTGGTTGCAGGCAGGAGAGTTTGCCCGGTCCGTTAATGTCCCTACAGTCTTTGAGCAGACGCATATTCACCCGGACACCGGCAACTTTGTTAATGAGAGGTCGAGGCAGACAGTGATGATCTAAAGTGTCTTTTTACATTTAAAGTATAGGTTATTATTATATATATTTTAATAATATATTGATTGTAATGTATTGATCGTAGGCAGAGTACAATGCCAGGTTTAGTCAGGTAGCGTCTAAGGCTGCCTCCTGCTCTGGTGCCTGGGATCCTTCCCGGCTGGACCCCGCCGAGGTTGAGCGACTACAGACTCAGGTCTGGATAGATGTGGCGGGCGGGAAGAAGAATGGGCGGATTTACAGTACTGCGACCCTAGCCAAGTCCATCCGTCAGGGGTCGACGCCGAGTTTGACCATTCGAAAGCCTATATCCCCGCTCACAGGACATGGAGGAGGTGCAGCGGCTGAGGCAGGAGGTGCAGCAGCAGAGGGAGGCGAACGAGCGCATGATACAACAGATGGAGACATTCTCTACGGTCATGACTGTTGTGCTTGATTTCCTCACACCAGAGAGGCGCAGCGCTCTGCAGGGAGTCCTCCATGCCATCCAGCCCTCCACTACTTCTACCGATCCACTACCGCAGCCGCATGATGCTGGTGTGTCTTCTGAGCAGCAGCTTGATGGTCATCTGATGCCGGTGAACTCCCCCCACCAGGACGACGATGACAGATATTATGGTGATGGGTATTAGGATAATTATAGATGTAGTAGTGTTTTATAGTTAGACGAATATTTTATGTATGGATTATATGTTGAGTTTGTTTTTATTTTACATTAATTTTAATTTAATTGCTTTTTTTAATTTTATTTGTAATTTCAATTATGTTTTTTAATTAATAATATAATAATAATTAATTAAAATAAAATATATTACTAATTAATATTTAAAACATAAATTTTAATTTTAATAAAATAAAAATTAATTATTAATTATTAATATAAAACAAAATAAAATAAAAAATAATTAAAATTACTAATTAAAATAAAATTAAAAATAGTTAAAATAAAAAATACCTAGTTTCCGACGGACATGTCCGTCGGTAAATGTAGTTTAGAGTTTCCGACAGATATGCTCATCGGTAACTTCCACTGACACTTACCGACGAACATTTCCGTCGATAAATAGGGGCTCTGTGTGACACATGTTCCGACGGACGGCCCAGATCCGTCAGAAACCTTTCCTACTCGCTTATTACCGACGAATAAGTGTCTGTCAGAAATTCCATCAGAAACACTGATTACCGACGACCTTTTGCCTTTTCCGACGGATTTTGGCCATCGGTAATCAGTCTTTTTTTTTGTAGTGATTTTTTCCATGGCTATTCCATTCCCTCTTGCGATTCTGGTTTTATTGTATTAGTTTCTTGGAGTGAGAGAATGGTAGTCGTGGAGGAAAGAGAGATCGGGGAAAATGAAAGTAGAGAGAGAATAATGATTGTCTAGGTTGCCAAAAAAAATTTGTTCCATTCATTTATAATAATAATAATATATCTATGGTAGAAATTCATGGAGGATGCAAACTCCAATTTCACAAGTGAGGATTGAAGCTAACGCCTTGATGAACCCATAGTATAGTAATCCTCCAACGACAGATGACAGTGAGTTGCAGTGTGTACAAGATGGAACCGAAAGAGAAGAAACATGTGGGTATTATACTATTTTGACGTGTTTTTACTTGATATTATTATTAATTTTTATTTATTTATTTTTTAAAAAAATTATTTTTTATATTCATAAAATAAAATTTCTTTTTTATTTTAATGTTTTATTATTTGCTTCCTTTCAAAACTTTGTTGTTTGTGACTTTGTGTTAATTGTTCTTTTTTTTATTATTATTGATTTTTATTGAGTTTACTTTCAATTATTTAACTTTTTTTCCAACAATGTTTTTATAAATTTTATTTTTAGGTTGATTGGTGAAGTTATGTGATATCTAATTAAGAACAAAATTGACTTATTTTTCAAAATAAAAGAGAGAATAAATGATGAAATACAACCTAATGCATCATATATTTATCCTTGTTAGATTGACTCGCTCTGTTTTGACTCTTTCTGTGTCAACATCAATTATTGAACAAACTTTTTCAACCACGAAAATCATTAAAACAGAGCTCTAAAATAAGATAGAAGATGGTTTTCTTACTAATTATATACACTGCATTGAAAAGGAGATTGTTCAAGATTTTAGGTATAACTTAAGTTTACTTAAGATCTGTTTGAGTAATTTGTTAACTATATATTAAATTTGTTTCATATAGTTTGTTTCGACATATTGATACACCTCTTGTTGTGACAGCAGCAAAAAATGGGTCAAGAAGGCCAACCGAGTCAGTGGAGCTAAATGAAGATAGGCCCAAAAGAGCCCAGCTGGCTAAGAGATTACATTTAGTATCAGGTAGATATATCAACAAGTTTAGTTGTTATCCTTCTATCAATTTATTGTTCAGAATTTTAATATTTCCTTTAGATTCTCAATTCTGTTAGTGACTCGGCCTTTTTATTAGCGGAAGCATTAATGTAGGAAACTAAGCCCATTGTATATTTAAACAATGGCTAATGAATAATAGAGAAGAAGAAAACTGTATCATTCATATTGGATGAATTACATGGCTCTACTATTTTTTCCAAACTGGATCTGAGCTCTGGGTATCATCAAATTCTTCTAGCCCCGGAAGACACTTTCAAAACGGTTTTCCTCACTATTGATGGCCATTTTGATTTTCTGGTCATGCCATTTGGGCTCTCTAATGCCCTTTCTACCTTTCAAGCCACTATGAATGACATCTTCCGGGCATTCCTACGCAGATTTGTGCTGGTTTTTTGATGATATACTTGTCTACAACAAATATTGGGTTTCTCACCTCACTCATCTAAAGGAGGTTCTGCACGTACTGAAATCACACCAGTTTTTTTACTAAATTCTCTAAATGTCACTTTGGGGTTGCCCAAGTGGACTATTTGGGTCACATTATTTCTAAAGATGGGGTGGCAGCTGACCCATCAGACAGTCCAAGCATGGCCTGTCCCGCACTCCCTATCTGCACTTCGTGGGTTTCTAGGTCTCAACGGGTACTATCGTCGCTTTGTCAAGCAGTATGCTTCGATAGCTAGCCCTCTCTCTGACCTACTTCGTAAAAATAATTTTATTTGGACAGCCACAGTCCAAGAGGCCTTTGACAACCTTAAGATGGAAATTAGCACTCTTTCAATTTTGGCATTCCCAAATTTTACTCTTGGTTTTGATGTTACCACCGACGCCTCAGGCACCGCGGTGGGTGCAGTGCTCTCACAAGAAGCACATCATTTGGCCTATTTTAGCAAGAAACTGTGCCTCCGGATGCAGAATGCTTCGGCTTATGACAGCGAGATGTTCGCCATCAAAGAGGCCATTAAGAAATGGCGGCAATACTTATTGGGTCACCATTTCAGGGTGTTTATAGATCAAAAGAGCTTGAAAAAGTTAATGTCTCAACCAATCCAAACACCAGCACAAACAGAAATGGCTTACCAAATTATTAGGATCTGATTTTGAGATCTTGTACACCCCTGACAAAGACAATGTTGTTACAGATGCTCTGTCCCGCCATTCTACACCTTCGGAAGCTATTTTTACTGCCATTTCCTCCTGCCAGCCCTTACTGTTGGAACAGCTCCGTGACTTCTATGCTCATCACTCAGTGGGACAAGCTCTAATTGCAACGTTGCAACCTGGGGATATTGCTAACCTATCTTTCAACATCCAACAGGGCATTCTCTATTGCAAACGATGCATTTTTGTACCCTCGGAATCCAATCTGAGGCGGACTCATCTCACCGAGTTCCATAGTTCTCCTTTGGGTGGCCACTCGAGCATTAAAGGTACCCTATCTCGAATTGCTGCTATATTGTCCTGGCCTCAAATTTCTAAAGATGTTAAGTCCTTTATTCAACAATGTATCACCTGCCAAGAGAATAAATATGTCACTCAAAAACTAGCCGGACTTTTACAATCTCTCCCTATCCCTAATCAGATTTGGGAAGGCATTTCAATGGATTTCATAACTCACTTACCTTCAATTGTTGGCAAATTTGTAATCTGGGTTGTGGTTGGTCGCCTCTCCAAATCCACTCACTTCATTCCACTTCCCTCACACTTCTCTGCCACGTCCATTGCTCCAATTTTTCTCACTGAAATCTACACATTACATGGGATGCCAAAAAACATCATGAGTGTTAGAGATCATTTTTTCGTCAGCAAGTTTTGGAGAGAAATGTTCAAGTTAAGTGGTACTAGTTTGGCTTTCAGCAGCTCGCATCACCCCGAATCCGATGGTCAAACCGAGGTGGCGAACAGGATCGTTGAAACTTACTTGCGATACTTTGCATGTGATTCGCCCAAGTTGTGGCATCAATACCTCCATTTAGCTGAGTTTTGGTACAACTCCGCTTATCAGTCCTCCATCCAGATGACTCTTTTGAAGCCCTTTACGGCCGGTAACCTCCCAGCATCAAGACCTACATCAGCGGCTCCACCAATGTCGCCGGACTTTATGAAACCCTTACTCATCGC
The DNA here is from genome assembly GCA_035048595.1 of Echinosophora koreensis. NCBI lineage: Eukaryota > Viridiplantae > Streptophyta > Magnoliopsida > Fabales > Fabaceae > Echinosophora > Echinosophora koreensis. The sequence continues at coordinate 93,055 of JAPCYP010000267.1, forward strand.
GGCCAAATGCTTCAGTTACTCCGTGATAATCTATCTCGAGCTCAGATGCAGATGCTTTAGCAAGCCAACACACATTGAACTGGTCAAAGCTTCAAGGTGGGCGATTTGGTTTTGCTCCGGTTACAACCCTATCGACAGCTATTGGTACGGGGCCGAGGAACCCCTGAGCTAGCCAAGCGGTATGTTGGGCCATTTCAAATCTTGTGCACAACAGACCTGTCGCCTACAAACGGGATATGCAGGCAGAAGCACGTATCCATCCGGTCTTTCACATTTCAAAGCTCCGTCCTTTTCATGGTTGTCCTCCCTCTCAGTTGCCTTCTATTCCGACAACCGTGATAGGCACTCGGATGCATCTTCTTCCTCACCGCATTTTGGGGTCGCAAATTCTCAGATCTGCCCAGGGTACTTGCCAGCAACTTCTGATTCAGTGGGAAGGTCTTCCTGAACTCGAAGCTACATGGGAAGATGAGGGTGATTTTGTACAGGCTTATCCTACACACAACCTTGAGGACAAGGTTGAATTGCAAGAGGAGGGTAATGAATAACAAAGAAGAAGAAAATTGTTCCAATTCAGTTTTTTATCATTTTATTTCTCTCCCTTAATTCTAGAGCAGCTCTTGCTTGAAAGGAGCAATCATCCCAATTTGCAGCATTGTATCACATATTTGTTAATTTTGTTTGTTATTTATGTTATGTATATTTAATCCTGACTCCTCGTAAGAAATTCCTGGTTCTGTTCTTGCTGTATGGATACGTGTGACTACTAACTCAACAAGTTGTAAGAAGAGCAATGTGTTACCTTCAAGTTAATTGTTTTAAATTGATCTTATGCCCAGCATAAATGTAATCAATCTAAGCAAGCAAGAGCTCCCCCTATGTCTGTTTGGGAAAGATGGATTATTTCCATTTGAGATGTTTTTCACCTTAAAAGTTGTTTCATGGTTAATCCATTGTGTTTGGCATTTAGCTTACATTTTTAAAACATCATTTTTTTTAATGAAAAAACAACAGTTTTCATACATCACATTTGAAGGACTGTTCTTTCTACTAGATTATTTTTGGTGTGCTGCATATGATTGGTGAAGTCTGGGGTGCCAACCTAGTTGGGATGCCTTTCTTCATTGTGATGCCTCTGCATGCCAATCTTGAATTAAAAAAAAAACTAAATTATGATTATTTCCCCACCTACACTTACTTCCCGGTCTTGCCCCCACTCCCAGTAACTCTACGTTTTGCATTTTGATAAGGCCATCAGGTACTCGTGTTGGTGTAATGCAACATACTTAATTGACTATTTAATTATTTATTTAATTAATATTCATTATTTATTTATATTATTTTTTGTTAAAAAAATTAAATATTTTAACAAGTTTTAATATTAAAAAAATCATAAATATTATTAATATAAACAAATAACTTCGTACCTTTTTTCGTAATTTATTATGTAAAAATGAATTTTTTGCATCATCCAAAGAAAATAGATTATGTTAAAATCGCTATTCAGCAAACAGACCCAAACAAAAACGGATTCTGATTATAATCGATTATCACAATAATCGATAATACAAAAATCGATTATCAGCCTATTTTTTTTTTTTTCAACTTTTCCAAACACTCTATGTCAATCTACAGAATTTTAATCTAATTAGTTTTACATATCTGCAATTTGCTATAGTTTGTTGATGGATGTAAGTGGAATAGATGCATTATTTTCTTGTAATTTTCCACTATCATTTTTCTATATTCCTTCCTATTATCATGTATTCAAACCCCACATTGATTATATTCGTTCCTATTATCATGTATTCAAACCCCACATTGATGTTCACATGTCCTTTCTTAAGTACTCCCTCCGGTCAATAATATAAGCAAAAATTTTCAATTTTTTTCTTCCAAAATATAAGCAAAGTTCAACTAATTTCATCTTATTTAATGAAGTTATTCTCAAAATGCCCTTCATTTAATACAAATTTTGTTTTCCAATAGCTCCTTTTATTCTCAACAACACAAGCTTAATAAATAAGAGGAATGGTAGTTTAAGTAATAAACTTAATTTTTTATTCCCAATGACTCTTTTAAATAAAATCAATTAACTACCTTAATATTTGTGTTTTATTCAATTTTTATTTATAATAATTTTTTTTGATAAGCAAAAATTTTATTGAATAGGGAGTACAGGGGGTACTCTAACCCATTACAATACTAAGTGTTTACAGCACAGGTTCAAAACAGCCCAACGGATTCATACACCAATCTGAAAAGATCCACTTCGAATTTCTACCTTCCTTAGCCAAAAACCAGCCCCAAGAAACCAATTTTATACTAGAAATAACAGCAGAATGCTCAGCCACACCATCACCGAAAATGATTCTGTTACGTAATAGCCATAGACACCATACTACCGCACACCAAATAATATATTTTACCTTCTTACCCCGCCTGCCTCTGCAAGGAAGACAATGCTGTACAAAATTTTCAATTACCTCATGATGCCAAGCCCCAGACAAACCAATCCAATCAAAAACTGAGCTCCACACTTTAAAAGCAAAGGGGCAAGAGAAAAGAGCATGACTAACAGATTCAGCATCGACAAAACAAAAAACACAACAAGTGTTATGATTGTCCACAATAATGCCTCTTTTGAGAAGAGCATCCCTAGTTGGCAACCTATCTAGCAAAAGCCTCCAGACAAAAACAGCCACCTTTGAGGGAATGGAAGTCTTCCATAAAGCCTTAATAGCTCTAGATAAATTCTGATTCAAAGCTAACCCATCTTCTCTTGAAACGATATCTGAATAAGCTGATTTAACAGAAAAGGTACCTGAGGGATAAATTTTTATTTATAATAATGATAGGGAGAGTACGGATGAATGATATTACGGTTCTTTAGCATATACGTCAAAATGGTGGGGATTGAGGCATTGGAAAATCCAAATGGATCAAATGCATTTAACTCTGGTACTGTGAAGCAATCATATATAGCTTGATAGCAGTTTTATAAGTAATATTACTTGATTCTTCCTGAAAGTTCAAGTTTGTGTCGGCATATGCACTGGAAAACAATAATAATAATAATAATAATAATAATAATAATAGACCTCTTGGCTCTCGTAATTCAATATTATTAGGGATAAACTATTTTTCGACCGTTTTCAATGTTTTATCAAAATAGTTTTTTAACAGGAGTAAGGAAGCACGGTAACTAACTAGCTAGTTAGTTCAGACTTCAGATCGAGACCTCAGCTCCTCTTACCAGTGGCTTACCTCAACGACGGAATGGACGGAAGGTTTTCCTGCAGAGACAGTTGCACTTCAACGAGTGTGAGTGGTAACTGCATCTAGTAAAAATTTTTTAAAATTAATATATCTCGTAATTTTTATTTTGTCATCATAAAAATTTAGACGTTTTTCCTTCCAACCAAATCTTCCCCAATTGTTTAGTGAGAAATGAAAATTATTTTTATTATTTCTCATCTTTTATTAATGAATTGATTCTCATTTCTGACGTTATATCTTGTATATATATATTTTTTTTATTGCTTATGTATATTTATAATATTTTTTAGTAAAAATATTTATAGAGAATTTTTGGTCCCTACTAACCAAGATTTCTAAATCTATCAGTATTTATTTACAAATAAATACACTCCAACTCCCAGGCCATAAAATATATCTTTTGTGGTAATTCCCAACTCAAACATTACATGAGAGGCTAAGGTGGATTATTAGGGGTGTCAAAATGGATGAAGCTTGATGGGTCGACCTGATGTAAAAATGTGATTTAGGTTAACAAAATTTAAGTCTGAAATATTTTTTAGCCCGATCCAATCGGCCCGAAAATTTGTTAGCCTGACAGAGGCTAGCCCGTGGTGGGCTTGGCCAACTCGTTGGCCCGATCAATTTTTTATTTTTTTTATGAGATCCTATACTTTTTGTGATATGATGACGTCCTATATTATTTTGTAACGAACTTCTAAATTTACTTTTGTTATTATGAGCTCATACACTTTTTGTGATGGACTTCATTATATTATGACGGTAGTATATCAAGTAATTATTATGAGCTCCTATAATTTATTTTAATCTTCAACGTAGCTAAATCAAATATTTTATTTATATATATTGTTTAGAAATGAAAAATCAAAAAACTAATTATTTCACCATATCATTATATTGTTTTTATGGTTAAGAAAAAATTCTATAAAAATATGAGTTCATTGGTCGGCCTGTAGACGGTTGGGTTGGACTAAAAACTTATTGACTACTCCGTCTGGTCAACAATATAAGCAAAAATTTTCAAATTTTTTTGTCTAAAATATAAGCAAATTTCAACTACTTCCATCCTATTTAATAAAGTTATTCTTAAAATACCCTTCATTTAATACAAATTATGTTTTCCAATGACTTCTTTTATTCTCAGCAACACAAGCTTAATAAACAAGATGAATGACAATTTAGGTAACAAACTTAATTTTTCATTCACAATAACTCTTTTAAATAAGATTAACTAACTATCTTAATATATATGTTCCATTAAATTTTTGCTTATAATAGTGATCGAAGGGAGTAATATTTAATTTGACCCGACCTAACCCGAAAATATGTCGGCACATCACGGGCTGCACCCAATACTCATTATATACTGATGGGGCCGGGCAGTTATTGTTATGTTATTGGGTGTAATTGTCATAGTTGAATTGTTGGGTCCGGTATGGGCCTAGGTTGACTTATGGGCTTTGTTACCTACACTCCCTATATTTGATATCCACCTCCACACTCATTCCGGCATTTAAATGCTGGATTTAGAAACTTCATTCACCCCCACACGCTTTCCGGCATTTAAATGCTGGATTCAGAAACTATGTTTCCGGTATCTAATTGTCGGAAATACATTTTTTCAAATTTTAAGAATTTCTCGGTAATTAAATGCTGGAACATAGTTTCTGAATCTGGTATTTAAATGTCCGAAGGCGTGTGAGGATGGATGCCAAGTAAGGAGAGGAGAAAATGTTTCCTTGACACAAATATCTACACTTACACCGTATAGTGCCGCACAGTGCGGCACCGTAGCTGCACTGTGCGGCACTGTAGCGCTTTTTTTTTTTTTTTTTTTTTAAGTTTTGGTTTTTTATATGTTATTTTTTGATAAATAAAATTTTTCATTAAATGGTGAATTCAGTTCATTATCTGGTGAATGGTTTTTTTTGAGAAATAAATTTTTTAGTTAAGTACGTGCAAATATCTGGTGAATCATGTACAAATATCTGGTGAATTCAATTCATTATCTGGTGAATGGTTTTTTTTGAGAAATAAAATTTTTCGTTAAGTGGTGAATCATGTACAAATATCTGGTGACTTCAGTTCATTATCTGGTGAATGGGTTTTTTTTTAGAAATAAAATTTTTCGTTAAGTGGTGAATCATGTACAAATATATGGTGAATTCAGTTCATTATCTGGTGAATGGATTTTTTTGAGAAATAAATTTTTTAGTTAAGTACGTGCAAATATCTGGTGAATCATGTACAAATATCTGGTGAATTCAATTCATTATCTGGTGAATGGTTTTTTTTTTAGAAATAAAATTTTTCTTTAAGTGGTGAATCATGTACAAATATCTGGTGACTTCAGTTCATTATCTGATGAATGAGTTTTTTTATAAATAAATTTTTTTTTTTTATAAAAAAAAACTAAAATTTAAAAAAAAAAAATAAAACCTGCTACAGTGCCGCACAGTGCAGCTACAGTGCGGCACAGTGCAGCACTGTACAGTGCCGTGATGTCCTGTGCGGGTCACATACGGTGTAAACCGTATTTGTGTCAAAACTTTGTGTCATCCTATCACATCTCATATATAAGCGATCTGACCATACGAGAGACAACTTGATCTTTTGAGACTGAAAAACTCTGATTCGACCCCAAACGAGTTTCTTTCCAAGGGAAAATGTCACTTTCTTTTATCGATATTGGTGCAAACGTTGACTATGTATTTACTATTTATTTACTTGTTTGTGTCTAATAATTAATCATTCATGTTCCTGTTTTTGTCTATACGTAATACGCACAATATTAAGATAACATTCATTAATTAATTAGTACGTAGTTAGTAATGGGTCATAACATTGAGATTAAGACCCACCAAACTCTAATAACCAGATATTTGACCTTAAAGTGATCCGTTATATGCTGCCAAGAGCAAGCTACAAACTAATATCTATTTGTTAGTTAATACTTAATATAGAACTTCTCAAGTTTATCTTAATTTGGATGTAGTAACTAAAGAGATAAGATCAGGAATGACACTAAAAAAGGTTTTCATATCATATTTTTAACTCCAAGGGTTGCAATTGATTGCCCAAAATAAACTGGAAGGGAGTGAACTCTTCCGTCATTTAGTTAATTAAACAATATTCTTTAGGTTCGTTTTATATAGTTAATTATATCTTCTGAATACTTTAGAAGGATTCATAAAATAATAAAGGGTATATTATGTCACAATCGTAACCAGTTTAGATACAGGTGCTCTATCTGCGATTAAGGATTCATAAAATAATCAAGTACAAGTGTCTATCTGTGATTGTCACAAGGTAGTTTTAACTGTAACCAAAAAAATGGTTTGAACTAAATAATCAAAAAGATTTTTTTTTTAAGTAAAAATGTGAGGTTGAAATCAAAACATTTAAATTGATGCAGCTTAATTATAATTATCATCCAACAATAATATAAATATGTATAAGAATGGGGCAACCACTTCTACACGACGAGTCGACGACAGAGCTGGCGAAGCAAGCGGCGGCCACAAAATTAAAGCTGATCATTACGCAAGACAATAAAAGTGATTAGAGCATGCTTTGGTAACAAGGTGACTAGTTCAGTACTAAAAGGAAAACTGAAGAGAATGGGGTTCAAACCCAGCTAAAAAACCAGCTAGTTGTTTTTTCGATGTAATATTTGGATTGGTTGTCAGTTTTGATATGTGACATCAGGGTTTTGGGTTATGTTTTATGTTTTGATTTATGTTTCTTTTTCCGCAGTTGTTATCTATGATTGATTACGTTTTGGATCATGTGTTACCTGCTACCTTATGATTATTGTTATTTTATTTTATATGACTGTTTATGTTAAATTTAAATTATGCGGGGTCTGTGTGTCACAAGTTACCCATCTACTACATGTGTATCCAATGACCAAGTTTAACTCATCATTAACCACAATTTTGAACATCATTAACCGTTATCAAAAATTTGTCCCAAAGTTGTCCCATTTTGGTTGTACAAATATTGTTTCTGTATACATTAAGAGAAATGATATTTTGACATCAATTTAGGATAACATACGGTGACACCGCATGTATTAGTGACATTTTCGTAAATTTTACTAAAAATATTTCCCTCCTTTATTTCGTTCCTGAAACTAAATTTGGAGACAAACCACAAAATGAACTCCATTAATCACATAATGAATTAAATTAACTAAGCATTTACAAGTCATTAACCACGATTTTACTGGGCAATGAAAAATGATTGAAATATGAGGATAACTCATTAACCACACAATGAACTGAATTAACCAAGCATTTGCAAGTCATTAACCATGTTTGTTGTGGGTTGTGAAAATGATTTTTCAGGCTAACCCTTAAACCATACAATGAACTAAATTAACCAAGCATTTGCAAGTCATTAACCACGATTTTAATGGGCAGTGAAAAATAATCAAACACATCAGGATAACTCATTAACCACACAATGAACTGAATTAACCAAGCATTTACGAGTCATTAACCATAATGTAATTATGAAAATGCCACTAATACATACATTGTCACCGTATGTTGTCCCAAATTTGATGTCAAAACATCGTTACTCTAACATAAATGACTTCTTCTAAAAGATACTTGATCAATTTTAAGTGTCTGTATATATATATTTTTTTTTGTTTTCTAGGGTATCCTCCGCACACAACTTCAGAGACTAATTCCTCGAGGTATAGGACGATATTAAGGGTTGACCTCTCTCAACCAGGTTTTCTCCATATGTAAGAACTAGGGATCGAATCCCTGACAAGTTGTTTAAGGAGTCCAAACTCATTACCACTTGGACTAACCACATGTCGGTTAAGAGTCCATATGTTTGATTGAATAGGAACAAAAAAGTCTTCATTGACAATCAATTTAATAGTCGTTGACACTTTAGAGATGCTACTCCAACATGCAACAGAATCCTTTCAATTCGGATTAGTTATTAGTGGTTTGTGCACTGATCAGATTGCATGTGACAGCTGATATATATACAACATTATCATATTGAATATCATATTGAATATTTATTTTATATAAATTAGATAATTACTGATTATAGATATATGTTAATTTGTATTGGTTTTGTGGTGTTTCTTTTTTCTTTTTCCTTTTTCTTTTACTGGAATGTGGTGTTTCTTACTGTTGTTACTAGTAATTATTTTATTTTACTGTTCATCTTTTTCCATATATCATAGGTAAAATATTTATATTATAGAATTAATCAATCATAAATATTTTTAATACATTGTGACTAATAGTTGTTAGATTTTTTCGATCATTATTAGATTTTGAATCTGATCAGCTCTAAAATCTTTTTTAATCTTCGAGGTTAGGTATATGTCTGTTAAGTCAGACGACCTTGAACATGTTTGTGCCATTGATACTAGAATAAAACTTCACAAGCACAATAATCATATAAAAAGGAATATGGAAATGAATAATTAGATAGTAGTCTAAACTCTAAAGCTTATTTTGAGTCCTTTTGAGGATATTGTACTCAAAAAACAAAAGGTCCTTTGAAGATATTATTAAGAATTCGTTTGGATATAGTTTTTTTTTTCAGCAGAAAAAGTGTGTTTTTAATTTAAAAAGGAACTTCTAATAATTTCTAAGTGTTTGAATGGGCTTTAGAAAAATAAAACAGCTGATTTCTACCTTGTTTCCCCAAGAAGCAACATTTCAAAGCCTCTCACGAATTAAAGAGGAAGAGGAGAAAAAGAAAAGCAGTTTCATATTTTATAAACAAAATTGCTCATTGTAAATTTTAGAAATTACATTCGTTTTTCCTTGCCTTCTTTTTCCATCCCCATTATATAGCCATCCTTCGAGCCAAGATATGTACCGATACTATACTAGACACAAACATAATACGATATAGATATGAAAATATAGCAAGTTTTAAAATTTATTCATCATATATAGTATAAATAATAATTTACATGAAAATTAGATTAAAAGAGAAAAATATTTTAAAAGTTAATATGAATTAATGTAAATAAAATAAAGTATTAATATTTTTACATTTTTATATTTATTGTAACATTTTTATTTATATTAAAACTAAATTCAATTTTTTTTTAATAGAAATATGTTAATCCTTCACATTAATTATTAACAATGAATATGGTACTAGTTTTTTACCTAGGATGGAAGGTCATTTCCGTGGGGATAAAACTTCTTTAACGTGAACAAAAGTGCAAAAATGAGGAAGTAAAAATGTATCCACCATTGATTCGCTAAAGTGATTTGATATCTCAATGTACTTTAACTAATCATGAATGGTGGATACTGTAAAGAATGATTGGAAAAGCAATCACTGATTTGCTATTCATTCTTAAAGAATATTTATACAACACAGCTACCTACAGTTATGGGATATTGCCTAAAATGATGACCTACACATATGCTAATTAGAATCAGTTACAATATTTTACAGCTAGCCAAATATTTGTCATTACACTCAGATATGATCTTGCCTAATCATGAGATCTCCAAATCTGATGGAGACCTGATTAGCCCAATACCCCCCCCCCCCCCCCCCTTCAAGTTAGAGCATACAGATTCCGAATGCCCAACTTGCGAAGAAAGTAGTCAAATTGCTTCTTTCCCAAGGCCTTGGTGAAGACGTCCGCGAGCTGTGTATGAGTAGGCACATGCTTGGTGGTGATGTATCCACTTATGAGTTCATTACGCACAAAGTGACAGTCAACTTCAATATGTTTAGTGTGCTCATGAAAAACAGGATTAGCGGCAATATGGATGGCAGATTGACTATCACAGTATAGTTGTATAGGACGAGTTTGAGCAACACCAAGACTTAATAATAAGGCTTTCAACCATTTTAATTCACATGTAGTAGTAGCCATGGAGTGATATTCAGCTTCTGCGGAGGAACGAGATACAATATGTTGTTTCTTGGTCTTCCAAGAAATGGGAGAATGGCCAAGAAGCACAAACCAACCAGTGAGAGATCGTCGAGTCAATGGACAACTAGCCCAATCAGAGTCACACCAAGCAGATAACTGGAGGTCACAATCAACACTGAGGAAAATGCCTTGCCCCGGGTTACCTTTTAAATAACGCACAACACGAACAACACCATCCCAATGTTCTTGACGTGGATGCTGCATGAATTGGGCAAGCATGTGGACACTATATGAGAGTTCAGGTCTTGTGACTGATAGATAGATGAGACGACCAACCAACCTGCGATAACGCTTTGGTTCCGAAAGGAGTGGTCCATCAGCCAAGGGAAGACGATGATTTTGTTCCAGAGGAAAGTTAACAGGTTTGGAACCCAACAGTCCTGCTTCGGAGATAATGTCAAGTGCATATTTCTGCTGGCATAAAAATGTACCTGTAGGATTGCGGGCCACTTCTATCCCCACAAAGTATTTAAGTGTCCCCAGATCTTTCATGTAAAAACAAGTGCTCAAGTAATGTTTAAAACTTTGGATTCACTACAAAAAAAGAGCGTTTTAGGGACGAAAAATTCGGTGGCTATATGACCCAGATCGGTCCCTAAATAAACCAGCGACCGATTTGGGGACCGTTACTTAGTCGTGACTAAAACAGTGGTCACAAATCAATTTAGGGACCGATTCTTAAACGGTCCCTAATTAGAGACCGAAATGAGGGTCCCTAAAGTTGGTCTCCGTAAGTGGTCACACGCAAGTTTAAGGGACCAGATCTGCGACCGCATTTTCAAAATTTAGGGACCGAATTATTGGTCCCCATAATTTGTAACGACTAGTATTTATCGACCCTAAAATCGGTCCCTAATTAATTTTTTTTAATATAAAATAAATTAAATTAAATTAAATAAAATTAAATGGAATGAAATAAATAAAATCAAATTAAACCAGATAATGCACAAAAGAGAACACAAATTATATATAATCCAAAGTTTACACATAGTCAAATTCCTTTTTTTTTTTGACAAAAGACATTCAAATTCGTAAAATATAAAAAAGTACATAGAATATAAATATATTATCCTAATCATGATGAGGGGGTGGGGGAAATGGGCTAATATCATCAGCGTCCTCATCATCAGCATCCTTATCAACAGCTGCATCGACATGTACGTGACTGCCTGAACCCGAACCCGAACTACCCGCCCGCATCATTCGAAAAAGCTCATCGATCTTAGCCTGCTGTTGATCGATCAGAGCCTGCTGGTCATTGATCTTCGCAACCAGCTCCTGGTTCATGTTGTGGATGAACTCTCGACAGTCCACAGTAGGGTAGGGTTCAGAGTGAGTGGATGGCGTGGATGAGGCCACAAACTCATCCGTCAAGGGCCCTAATCCATAAACGTATCCCTTCTTATTCTTTCCAGCAGCTGCCTTCAAGAAGAGGGCGTTGTCAGAGGTAGAAGAGTGCTCCTGCCCCTGACTCCCAGCCTCTTCACGGAGGCGATGAAACCTATCCTGCATGATATCACAAACATTAGAATTTTCAATTATTTTAATAAGAAAACAAAATATTTTTTAATAAAACAAAATAATACTTACAGAAATTCTTCTGCTTCTGCATATATAAATTACATAAAATCGACATAATCAATTTTGTCATTTTCTAGCATATCATCATAAACGTAGTATTAATAACACAACACTGAACTCAAAAAACTATGTACACGCACCACCAAACCAAACACTGTTTTCTCACACCAAATGCTCAAATAGAACTATTTAGAGACATCTCTAAATGGCAAGACTAATTTCTTTCATTAATTCAGCTTTTAGACAATTGATTCAGCCACAAATTTTGCACCAACAAACAATTTCTATTCAACCTGTTATGAATTTGATCAAATCCATAATATGTTAAATCAAAGGTGAAGAACAAAATAAAACACCAAATAATTATTGTCTGCAACCTTTATAACTTGAGCAGCCCTCTTTCCTAAAAACAAAAGTGAGCTTTGTGATTGTGATCATCTAACCAAAAGCAGAGAAGGCATCAAGTTCGTTGAAAGCAAGGCACCATCATTAAGCAAATCAAAACATTTCTATGCAAAGAATGAGAATCAAACAAGTCTCAGACAATATTTCCATATCATATTTTGCTTCTACAATTAAAAGAAAAATACACAAAAATTGAAATGCAGTGAATTACCAAAACAGGAAATACACTAAAAATGCAAATTTACAAAACCACAACCTTCAGTAATGTAAATAACCCATTAGTATAAGGCCTTCCACCATTCTGTGATATAACCATGTTTACAAAAGAGAGATGTTGTTTAAGTTGCCCAAAGCGCATCCTTTCCAATAGAAAAAAAATCAAACAATATTCTTGAAAGTTTACTGAAGATCAACAGATTTCCTATATTCCAAGATATTCAGATAACACAACAAAGTGCAGCATTTACAGTTGTACCAATATGCAAACATGGCAAATGAAGCATTTTGAAGAAGAATGTTTCTGCTGCTCAATTATCCTTATCTTTTCCTTTCTTGAATAAAATAAGAAAACTCATAACAAAGACAATGGAACAAGCACAAGAATAGCTAGCCATTTTAACTTCACAACCTTTCACATATCTAAGTTTTAACTGAGATTCTTCAAAGTATTGGCTGATTCATTACAAGAGTTACAGAACTTATAGCTAAATTGAAACTGGATATAAACAAATTATAAATAAATTTAACAATAGAAAGAGTTCTTGTATAATGATTACTAAATTGCCATCGTGCAGTTTGTGTAAGCATATAAATTCAAGAAAGTGAAAGTATTAAGTAGTGAATAGGTCATATAATAACAGCTTTTCAAACCAGTGAATAGGACATATATATCACATCCATAACATTTTCCAAACATTACCCATCAATATAAGCTTACCAGCTTCTTAACATGAGCTGGAATAGACCTGGAGCCGCCGGTGCATCGAGGAGCGGTAGGATCCTTAGCTCGATTTTGCTTCCCGATCGCGCTCTTCTTGATGAACTTCGAGTCCTCAGCCCAATATTTATGAAGGCCCTCTAGCACGTGTGGGTACAACCAATCACCGTTATTCTCGCCACTTCGAATCTTACTCATAGCATTCTTGACCAACCTGGCTCCTCTTGACTCGAAGGCTTTCCTAATCGCTTTCTTGTCTCTAGGCAGCCAAACAAACTTATCCTGCAAGCAAAAATCATATTAGGCAACCATAATTGATTCGATAAAATAAAAATGAAAATGAAAATGAAAACTTACCTCAAATTCCAAAAACCACCTGTCACGGACATCTTTATCAATATTCGACCAACAATGCCATGGCATGTCATACTTGCCCCTATAAAGTTTGGCAATAGCAGTCACAGGTTCTGTCGGGGGGTCAAAGCTGTGGGTAACAAACAATATATATATATAACTTATATCAATAATCATAATTAATAGATATACAACTTAATTAATAAACAAAATAAATAAATAGCAAAAAACTTACTCTAGTATGCCTGCAGGGCGAATCCATATCCTCCCATCTCTAGGATCTACCGTCCCCGGCGAAAACGGTAACCCCCCATGAAGTGCACATGACATCTGTGTGTCCAGCGTGGGTCCTATGGATGGTGCGGCTCCTGTGGCCGGTGTGGTCGGTGTGGCCGGTGTGGTCGATGTGGATCCTGTGACTGGTATGGCCCCCACGGTAGGCGGCCACACCGGTGGTGGTGCTGTTGGGTCCCGCAAAGTAGATCCCAAACCTATAGAGCTCGCGTGGGGTGGGGAGAATGATGGTGTCAACGACTGTCTCCCACCACGGACGCTACGTCCGCCACGAACAGATGATGGTGTGGTCGATCGTCTCCCTCCACGACCACCGCGAATGTCTCTATCTCTGTTTGCATCGTTCGCCATCTATTTACAAGAAGAAGAAAAAGAATACCATGGTTGCGAATTATATATATGTATAAATCATTAATTGAAAACACAATTGTTGACTCATAAATTGAGGTTTTCTATACCAAAAAAAAAGTGAGTCATCTTCTCACTCATGTTCACTATTTCTTATACAATGCAAAAACATAATCAAGTACTACAATATACAAAAAAATAACAAATCATAGCAAATTGCTTAATTGGAGTCACTATCACTAAAATCACTCTCACTCTCCTCACTGTCGGATGAGATACTTGTATCCTCTTCTTCTTCGTCCAAATCAGATTGACTCAGTAATGCTGTGTCAACTACCTCGTCGCCACCCCCAACATCCGCAAGAATATCACTATAATTGTCTGGGTCAATATGCAACATAACTTGGAGCCTATCAATTTCATGAATCTCTTGGTACGGAGCCTCTGCCTCGGGCTTACTGACTACATTATCTGTGATCGCACTACGTGCCTTTATCTTAATAACACCCAACCAGTCTCGATGCCCCTCGGGATACGGTGTATAATAAACTTGCTCCGCTTGTTGTGCAAATATGAACGGCTCATAGACCTGATATCTTCGTGACCGCTTGACTTCAATAGTACCAAACATTTTGTCTACTTTCGTGCCCCTATCAGGAGTATTGTCGAACCATTCGCACTTGAATAGGACTAACTTTTTTGTGGGACGACCATAGTACTGTATTTCAATAATATCAGTTAATATCCCAAAAAAGTCATCCTCTAATCGACCGTGGGTCCCTCGTACACAAACACCATAATTAAAAGTTTTCATGTGTTCACCCCGTGCCCTTGTGTGGAACTTATAGCCATTTATAATGTAAGTTTCATATGTTAGGATCAATCTAAGTGGGCCCCATGCCAAATCTTTCAAGAGCGGATCTTGAATTTGATTTGTTTTATCTTGAACCTACATAATGAATATGAAATTTAGTTTGAGTATATACAACATGTAATAAGGACAAAGTCAATAACGTACGTGAGTTCTGAACCACGTTGGAAAATGGTTGGCAATGTCTTGTTGAATTTGTGATTCTGATTTGTCGGGATGAAGCTCTCTTAGCATTTCGGTATATTGACTATGTCATAATAAAAAGAAGCAATTTACATAAAGTATGTACATAAGAGTATAAATGCAAAAAAACTCATGGATAGCGACTTACTTTAGATATAGCTCCACCTCAGGGCAATTTAGAAGCATGTACAACTGAGCAACTTTAACATCACGTTCACTCAAGTATGATGTAATAGATGCACCACATGCACGACCCGGATAATTAAAAATTGATATTTGAGGACTAGATGATGGATCTTCACGGGCATCAACATTACGTGGTATTCTAGTCCTCCTTGTATCTATGTCAGATGGGTAGTAAAAGGAAGCAAAAGTAGATGTCTCCTCCACTAAGTACGCCTCACAAATAGAACCTTCTATCCTAGCTTTATTTTTTATTTTTTCTTTCAACGAGCACAAGAACCTGAGAAAGAAGATTGTTTTAAAGAGATGCTAACTAATAACCAAATATTAATAGAAGTAGTCAAAAAAGATGCATACCTCTCGAAGGGATACATCCAACGATATTGTACTAGACCACCGAGTCTTGCTTCGTATGGTAAGTGGATAGGAAGATGTTCCATCGCATCAAAAAAGCTCGGAGGGAATATTTGTTCCAGCTTACATAACAAGACGGGGACATCGTGTTCCATAACCCGCAATTGTTCAACATTTAAGGTTGTGGAAGTCAATACTCTGAAAAATTGGCTGAGCTCAACAAGAGGCTTCCAAATATCATTCGGTAAAGAGGCGAATGCAATGGGAAGCAATCGCTGCATGAATACGTGACAGTCATGGCTTTTCATACCATGCAACTTTCCTTCCTTAATGTTGACACATCTTGATAAGTTGGAGGCATACCCATCAGGTAACTTGAGTTGTTTAACCCATTCACAAACAGCTACCCTTTGAGGTTTACTCAATACATATTTAGCCTTCGGTTTTTGAAGTTTGCCAACCCCGATGTCCTTCAACTCAAGCTCTCGCCGTTTACATATTTCTGCTATATCCAATCGAGCCTTAGACGTATCCTTAGTTTTACCATTGACATCCATCACCGTGTCAAACACATTCATAAACACATTTCGCTCAGTGTGCATGACATCAATGTTATGACGGAGCAGATGCATTTTCCAATACGGCAAGCTCCAAAATATACTCTTTTTGGTCCAGTTATGTACATCACCATACCCGGGTATCTGTGCTCCCCTAGATTCATGGATGAAAGGAAATGACTCAATTTGGTGCCAGATCTCTTCTCCAGATAAACGTGGGGGAGGGGGAGAGGTCTCAACACGCCCTTTCATGAATGCAATTTTATTGCTCCTGTAAGGATGGTCTGGCTCAAGGAATTGGCGATGAACATCAAAATAGCAAGTCTTACGACTGTGCTTTAGAGTGAAACCCTTTGGTCGCCCCATACAACAAGGGCAACCAAGCCTCCCTACAGTCATCCAACCCGATAACATCCCATATGCCGGAAAGTCATTGATTGTCCACATCCTTGCTGCCTTCATCGTGAAATTTTGCCTCAATGATACGTCATACGTTACAGCACCATAATTCCACAAATGGGTCAACTCTTCTATCAGAGGCTGCATGTACACATCAATCTTACTTTTTGCATTCGAAGGACCCGGAATTATGACTGTTAGAAACATAACCTCTCTCTTCATGCACATTCCAGGCGGGAGATTATACGGAGTTAGAATAACTGGCCAACACGAGTAAGTTTTACCGTACTGACCGAAAGGGTTGAATCCATCCGTACATAAACCCAATCTCACATTCCGAGCTTCTTGAGAAAACTCTGGATACATCCTATCAAAATGCTTCCATGCTTCTCCATCCGATGGATGACACAACACACTAGGATCCCTCTGATTGTTATCATGCCATCGCATGTGGGATGCGGTGGCCATTGAAGAATACATTCTTTGGAGTCTTGGAGTGATCGGGAAGTACCACATTTTTTTCAGGGCAGTTTTTTTTACTTTGCCCTTTCTAGTGGTTCTAAACTTGTATCGATCACCGCCGCAAAATCTACAACTAACAAAAGTCTCAGCCTCATATTCACCACGATACAACATGCATCCATTTTGACAACACTCAATTTTCTCAACACCCAAACCCAATTTTGCCACCGACTTCTTGGCTTGATAAAGATTTTGAGGCATTCGGTTGCCACTCGGTTGGGTCGCACCCATGAACTGAACCCAACGATTAAAATAACATTCTGCCATGTTGGAATCAGCTTTTAGACTAAGAGCAACCAGAGAAGCTGACAATTGTGAATAACCCTGACATCCATCCCACAATGGAGCTTGTGCAGCCTCCAGCATCTCATAAAATCTTTGTGCATCGGGATTTGGATCCTCTTCTATGTGCTGGTTTCCCGTCACGTCGTTCTGTTGAATGACCCGACCAACTTCGGGGCCAGCATGATCCATAACCATCTGCTTGAAAGGATTGAATTGTTCCCTCTGCTCACCAACACCGTAATATGCATCGTCCACCACAACTGGGGGACGTGTTGGTAAGGATTCACCATGGCTGGTCCAGTAATAGTAATTAGGCTTGAACCCCCTCATGTAAAGATGTGTCATCACATCGTCCCCAAAGTGGAGTTGTCCACACTCACATCTCTTACAAGGACACCTCATTTTTGGGTTTTCTTGCATTATAAAGTTTGGGTCATTGCTACCAAACTCAACGAACTCCAGCACTCCATCCATGAACTCTTGCGTCACTCCTCCATCTTCCAACCTTCTATCCATCCACCTCCGATGCTCAGGAACTTCCATTACTTTAGAAATAAGACAAACTAGGGAAAATCAACAAAATATTTCTAATTCAAAGCTTCAAATTGCAGGAAGCATACACATATTTTAGAAATAAGACATAACAATGATTATCATTGCAGCAACCAAGTACACATTTTTCATCCTTATTCTCATAATTAAACAATGAAAGGTAAGAGTACCTGTGTGTGTGTTGTTGAAGAGTGTGAACACTAGAGCAGTTGAGAACAGGCGAGAGTTCCTACTACATGGAATAGAATTCAAGTCATGAACATAATCATATAAACCAAATACTTAGCATACAAAACAACATCTAAAATTGGCAAACACTTAGCATGCTCACATAACCAAATTATGTCATTTTCCAAGTGTTCTAAATTGCAAGCCAATAGAATAATATTTCCCTCAACTAGATGGCATAGAGACAATACTATGTTGAAAAAGTCAGTCATCATATCAGTCAGAACTCAGAGCCTTTTCCATTACATAACAGATATTCTGTTTAATTACTGACTTGCTCTATACTGCTCAGGTGTTGCTCTTATCATCTACCAGCTTGGCCTATACCCTTACATGGAAAAAGCTTGTGGATCGATTAGCATTGCTCGCATCTCAGGGGTCAGCATTCTCCTAATTTTGGAAATTATTGCAATTTAGCATTTCACTTTTTGTTCTATTTCAAATATGTCCTGTAACTTTGGTACCATATGCAGGTGTTAGCCATACCAATTTTGCAAAGTTACCCCTTCATAGCAATGTTGTCAGGCATAACACTATACATAGTGATAAGTATTGCTTCTATTATGATGAATGTACTGTCTGTAAGTGCACCTCTTTTTTTTTATATAATAACCATTCATGATAGATATTGAGGGTTTAAAATGAACTGAATTGGTTTTACTAAGCTTTGGATATCATTTTAATTGATTCATAAAAGGTTATTTACGCGACAAATTTCACTGATGGTATTCTTTTTGGTGGAGATAGGTGACCATTATAACTGGTTTATTCCTAATACAAAATAGAGTAGTGGTAAGAATGTGGATCTTTTCATTTGCTTTTGTTTCCATGTAGATTAGTTTTTAATGGGTTTGTGACATGTATGGAATGTTGATTTGGAAAACAGGAACAACACCAGAGGGGGGCAGCTAATGGCATTGCTATGACTGCTATGTCACTATTCAAAGCAATTGGCCCTGCTACTGGTGGTGCTGTGTGAGTGTCCCTTTGATTTCTTCTGCTTCTGTTTTACTTGTCATAGTTCAAAAATGTGAATGCAAGGCTGCAAGCCTCTATAAGGGATTAATATTTCAATTGGTACTTGCTATAAAACTAGCATATGTTGATATGGATTAATCTAATTCATTTTTGTGTCTCAAACTTCAATTCATGCTTTGAGACTTATGGATTTAGTAAGAAAGTTAATAGAAATTACTCTCTCCACTTTCTGATCCACTTGCAGTTAGTAAAAGTTTCAATCCTCATGCTTTCTGATTGCAAGTATTATATGTGAAAAACTATCTTCACTTTTCTTATTATGATCCTGGTCAATGTAGATTAACTTGGTCACAAAAGCGGATAGATGCTTCTTTCCTACCAGGTATGATGCTAACCTAATTTGTTTGTGTTGATTTCTGTTTCATAATGTTTAGATGGAAACCCTTTATCTAACATTAAATTTAAAACTTTTAGAAGTTTTCCTTCAATTTCGATGTCCATTAATTAACAGGGAAAAACAAAGCAACCTTTTTTCAACAACATAAAGTCTTTTAGCCTTGAATAGCATCTTTTAATCATGGAATTGTTTTGAGTGGTATGACACTCATCATGTATTTATACACACTAGTGATATAATTCACAAAGCTTAGCAAATGGAAGCTATTAACAAGACACTAATTCCAGTGTATGTCAGATACAATTAACATGTGAATATGTGATAGATGAACTACATGTGTTTGTTCAACTGTTACAATAAACTATTATCTAGCAAGAAGCAGAGTGAAAACCCCTAAATCAAAAAACCAGAAATCAACCATCAAAACCAAAATTGTTTAGGGTTTCAAATATATTCAGTAATTTGAGAGTGAGAAAAGAGAGAACATACCTGTGCACTGTGTCGAGGAGAGAACTCAGAGAGTGAGAGTCGTGGCCGTTTGAGGGCTTGGTCACGGTGAAGAGGGCTTGGTCACGGTGTAGAGGCTTCGGTCACGGTGGTGGTGCGACGAGATGAAGAGGGAAAGGAAGAGGGAAACGGTGGCGGTGCGACAGTGCGAATGGGGAAGGGACGAAATGAAGAGGGAAAGGGTTTGACGGTGAGAGGAAATGGAGAGGCTTCGGTACGGTGTGGTGCGACGAGATGAAGAGGGAAAGGAAGAGGGAAACGGTGGCGGTGCGACGGTGCCACAGTGCGACGGTGCGGCAGTCTGAATGGGGAAAGGGACGAAGAGGGTTTAGGATTTCATTTCAGAGAGAAACAGGGTTTGCAGAGTGAACAAGAGTAAGTGAGGAGGGGGAACGGCCCGCGCGCAATTTTTTAGGATTTCAGATATAGCGACCGATTTTTCGGTCTCCAAATCAGTCTCCGAAAAATAAAAATAGTTTAGCCACCGAATTAGCCGTGGTCGCTAAAATAAATTCTTTGGCGGTCCCCAATTCGGTCCCTAAATGGGTCAATAGCTTTGACTTTTCTAATTTTCAGTTTAGGGACTGATGTTTGGGACCGATTAAATTGGGACCACATTTTCGGTCACTAAATCAGTCTCCGAGTTGGTTCTGATGACCAAATTCTTTAAAACACTGCTCAGTCCCTAAGACGGTCCCTATTAGGGACGGATTTATATCGGTCCCTAATATCGGTCCCTAAAATGCTCTTTTTTTGTAGTGATTGCAGCACTGTTTTTACTTGAAATAATAAGATCATCCACATAGGTTAGGACATTGAGCTGCGTGAGGCCTCTATGTAGTGTGACCAAAGAGTAATCAGAGTAGGATTGCTTGAAACCATATTGCTTAAGAGCACCAGCAAGTTTAGCAAACCAATACCGAGGTGCTTGCTTTAGTCCATACCCAAACAGTGACCATTTTTGCAACTGGTGCGAAGGTTTCATTGTAGTCTAGGCCCTCTGTCTGATTGTTTTGTAGAATCACCAGTCTGGCTTTGAACCGTTCAATGGAGCCATCAGAGTGATGCTTGATCTTATAAACCCATTTGCAACCTATGGCTTTCTTGCCTGGTGGGAGCGTTTCAACTGTCCAAGTACCATTATTCTCTAAAGCCTCAATTTCCTGCTGCATTGCCTGACGCCACTTTTTATCTTTCATGACTTCAGCAAAGGTGCGTGTTTCTATGCCTGGAGTGACAGCTGCCAAGAAATGTCTATATTTTATAGAAAAATTTGCACAGTTCACATAATTAGCTATTGGATATTACGTACCTGAGGCATGTGAGAGGGTGAATGAACTTGGAGAAGGGCTCAATTTACAAACAATATTTATCACATAATCACGAAGAAAAGTGGATGGAAGCTTCTTATGTTGTCCCCTTCCCAAAGGTTCATCATGTGAGTCATGATCTGAACCCCCTTTGAGTGTATATTGGCAGCGTCGGGTGCACTAGTGGACACATCAATGGGTTTAGTTTCTCTTGCTATAGTGGACGTGGCATCTGCAGCTTCATTCGTTTGATTAACCAAGGTGAGATCAGTCATAGGAGCAGTGGTGGGAACATCTCCAAGGGGCACAAACGTTGGTTCATCATGTGTAGCACTATGGTCACCAATATCCCAATCTATCACATGACCCATTTCAAGCACAGGTGGCACAGAAGCTTGAATTTCCGAGCCAATAGTTTGATATGGAGACTCATCCTCGTTGAACACAACATCACGAGATACTACAAACACCTCTAACTCCACATCATACACTCGCCATCCCTTCTTCCCATGCGGGTATCCCACAAAGATGCATTTTCTACTCCGACTAGCAAATGTATCGCCTTTGTGATTTTGATTGTGCATGTAACAGAGATATCCAAACACACGTAGATGTTCAAGTAAAGGTGGTTTACCATGAAAAATTTCAAATGGTGAATTTCCATGCAAAACAAGTGATAGGGTACGATTAATTAAATATCCGGCTGTTAGAATGCATTCCCCCCAGAACTCAATGGGAAGATTAGCTTGGAAGCGTAATGCTCGTGCCACATTAAGAATATGTCTATGCTTGCGTTCCACACATCCATTCTGTTGGGGGGTACCTGTGCAAGAAAGTTTCATGGAGAATACCAAGTTCACGAAAATAAGAGGCCAAGCATGTAAAAGTTTTCCTTCTAGCAATAATAAAAGTCTAGAAATTTTTCAGTTAATTCATTGTGATTTGTGGGGACCTTATCGAACCTCAACTCATTGTGGTGCAAGATTTTTTACTATTGTCGATGACTATTCGAGGGCAGTATGACTTTATCTCTTAATTGATAAGAAAGAAGTCTCTTGTTTTTCCATGCACAAACTATTATTTCTACCAGAACCAACATTCGGGACTAGCTCTACAACCTTAGAAGATGGATGTCCCAACCGTTTGTGCCATAAATCAAAAGCCCTCACACCTCCAGCTTGCATAACTGCTGTAACATTCACCCTTCGAAAGTAGTAGAGCCCTTCTCTTTGTTCACTCACTCCAATCAACATCCTCGAGGTGCGGTCCTATATAGCACACAATTTGTCAGTGAACTGAACAATAAAATAGGAATTATCAAGCAATTGAGACACATAAATTAAATTGCAATACAAGTTTGGCACAAAAAGGATGTTGGTTAGTCTCAATGAATCACACAGCTCCACTGTTCCCTCCTTTGTAGCTATCAGGTGCTTCCCGTTTGGAAGTCCCACGGGACATTCCATCACATTTCGTACATTAGATAAGTAGTTCAGTTGTCCTGTCATATGATGAGTAGCTTCTGTGTCGATTATCCAATGTATTGAATGTTGCTTACTAGTGAGTTTTTCAGTAGCCCCTGCTTTGACATTGTTCAAAAGATTCAACAATGCTTGCAACTTCTCATTACTGAATACATTGGCATCACCATCAGTATCTGTGGTACTACCACTCGCTGCTTGTGTTGCATTAGCTTTAACTGACCCTCCACGTCCTTTGCCTCCACCATTCATTCTTGCTTTCCCACGCTTGGTTCCTTGTCCATTGCTACAACCACGATCTCCCCACCAATCGGGATAGCTAACTAATTGAAAACAACTATCCATGTCATGTCTCGAATGGTTGCAATGATTGCATACAGTGTTCTTGCCTCTACCTTCATTTTTGCCACGAGCCCGGTTTCCTGCTTGCACTGCAAAACTCATTATTTCACCATGCTCTTGCTTCCCACGTGATGTTGTCCGCACCCGTTCCACCTACACTAAGACAGAGTAGACTCTATTCAAAGTTGGCAATGGATACTGGGTGAGCATATTCGATCTCACTGTTCCATAGGCTGTATCATTGAGTCCCATAAGAAACTGATGGACTCTTTCTTCTTCACGTTTCTTTTCCAACAAAGCTCCTAGGTTGCAGGTGCACATCCCACACTTGCATGCCGGCATTTGTTCATAGTTTGATAGTTCCTCCCACAACTTTTTCAACCTCCCATAATAGGTGACAATAGTTGAGCCTTTCTGTTTACACTCCGCAAGTTCTGCCTTCAGTTGCTGTATACGTGGACCATTGATCACTGAAAAACGCTCTCTGATATCCTCCCAAAGATCCTGTGCCACTTCCATGTGTGATATGGTGGAACGCAGTGCTGGCTCAATGGTGTTCATTATCCATGAGACCAACAAAGAATTGTTAGTCCACCAATCTTCAAGATCTGGTGATTCTTCATCTGGTCGCTTGATTGTTCCATCCACAAAGCCAAACTTCTTTCTGGCTCTCAACGTAGTCCTGAGGGATTGAGCCCAGTCATCATAGTTTTCACCTTTCAGTTGGACTTGTGTCAACAAACTTCCAGGGTTGTCATTTGGAGTTATGTCATATGGAGAGATAGTCTTTCTTGCCATCACTCCATTAATAGCTTCCTTCTTTTTGCCTTTTTCTACGTCCGCAGCGGATTCCATGTTGTTGTCTGTTTTACTGCCTTCTGCGGCCATGACAGCAAGACACTATATTTCTTATACCAGGTTTAGCTCTGGTACCATGTAAAGAATGATTGGAAAAGCAATCATTGATTTGCTATTCATTCTCAAAGAATATTTATACAACACAGCTACCTACAGTTATGGGATATTGCCTAAAATAATGACCTACACATATGCTAATTAGAATCAATTACAATATTTTACAGCTAGCCAAATAATTGTCATTACACTCAGATATGATCTTGCCTAATCATGGGATCTCCGAATCTGATGGAGATCTGATTAGCTCAATAGATACTCTTATTACTTTCTCCTTTTACACTTTTTCTCATTTTAGAGGAGCTTAATCTTTATGTGGTAGTCTTTAAACACTCTCAAATCTTCAAAATCACTTTTACTTCATCTAGAATCAATTTGGATGGTTCAAAATCTAAAACAAACAAAAACTAAAATGTCAAACATTAGTGATAAATGTCAAACATTAGTGATCTAATAATAGAGTTGCTTGATCCTAAAATACATTCAACGAACCAAACATTTCCACAGAAAATTCCTACAATGGAAAGGAGAGAAGTTTGAAATTTGAATTCGTGATTCCTTTTTCAGGAAAAAGTCTTATTGAACTTCAATCATCATTTTTCTCTCCTTTAAATAAAAGAAATTTAAAAATGGAATGAAATTAAATAAAAAAAAGTAATAATTCAAGCATACCTCTGTAACTCGATTTCTCACATCACTTAGTATTTGTTTGATTTAGAATTTGGGTGGCCCAAAATCATGATTGCTTCCGATGAAAGTGATTTTGAGATTTTGAAAGTATCTATTTTAGATTTTGTGTCCAATAAAATCAATCAGGGGTTTTAAAGAAAAACGAGAATTCTTAACTTTTCTATTGAATAAAGTTGATTATAGGTGTGAAATTCAAAAGATTCTTTATATTCGCACTTCCAAAGTGATTTTACTTTATTATCCAAACAAAGCCAATTTTTCTGAACTTATTTTTAAAATATTGTTACCAAACACAAATCAATTTTTTAATCTCAATTCTTTAAAATCGATTCTATCAAAATTTAAAATCAAAAAATCACTTTTTTTTTTTTTTTGAGGAAAACCAAGTTAATTTATTTCACTAGCAAGAAGCAAAGAAATACAATGTGGAACATGCTGAAAAGTGGTGGGGCTAGGCATGGTAGGAGCCACCTTTGCTAAGCAATGAGCAACTCCATTGGCTTGCCTCCTAATAAACCTCACACAAAGGTTTGGAAATAAAGATAATAACCTAGAGCATTCTATTGTAATACAACCAAACTCAGAAACATCTACTCTAGGCTTATTAATGCTACCAACAGCTCTAAGACAATCAGATTCAACAACGACATTATTAAAACCAAGACTATTGCTCCACTGGATTGCAAACAGAATGCCAAGTGCTTCACCTTCATGAGCTTCCAAGCAAGGCTTGCTCCAAAGAGTCTTAGCAGCCACAAAGTTGCCAAACTCATTCCTCAAACACAAACCCCAACCTGTACAGCCTTCATTTTTGCTAAGAGAAACATCAACATTACATTTAAGGTAACCATGTGGAGGAGAAGTCCAACAATGGTCACCAACCAGCATAGGCAACATTGATTCCTCCCTGTTTAAACTCTTGGCCATCTTCCAATCATCCAGAAAAGTCGATGCTTTGGAACACACTGTTGTTGAACTATGGTTTTCCTCCTCCCAAAGATTAGCATTTCTTGATTGCCATAAACTCCAAATAACTGAAGCAAATATCGCTCTATCATCATTATTCAATACCATCAAAACCTTAAAGCACCATTCTCTAAAACTCTCAGATGAGTTAGTAGCGCTGCTTACCTTGTCCAGCAGGCCACTCTTGCGCCAGCACTGGTTTGCCAAGGGACAGCTCACAAAGACATGCCATGTATTCTCCATTGCTTGAGAACACCTAGCACAAAAAGACCCATAGTTCACATGTCTTTTGTTAAGCTGCTCCTTAGTTGGGAGAGTGTTTCTACATGCCCTCCACAAGTGAAGCTTAACTCTAGGAGGCACACTCAAGTTCCAGATCAAATTCCACTCCCCCTCGCATCTAAGGTCCCTATCATCCACCAGCTTATTCATTGCAATATAATATCCACTCTTAACTGAATATTGGCCATTGGAGTTCGGCGCCCAAATCAATTTATCCTGAGAGATTGATGGGAATAGAGAGGTATTAATGATAGCTTGGACATTATCATGATGAAAAAGCAAGGACAATAAGTTGTTATTCCAAATTTTATGACTAGGGATCCAAAGTTGACTAACCTTCAATCTCTCTACCCCTTCAGCAGCCCAGGTGCTATCAATGTATGGATTATCACCACGTATCCATGGAGAATTAAGCACATCAATATTCAAACCATCTCCTATGCACCAACGAGCACCCTCTTTCAAAAGAGCTTGGGAGGACCAAAGGCTTCTCCAACAATAAGATGGATTATTACCTAAATTAGCATCCAAGAAGCCACTATTAGGAAAATACTTAGCCTTAAAAATTCTTGACACAAGAGCATTCGGGCAATCAACAAAATTCCAAGCTTGTTTGGCCAACATAGCCAAATTGAACGCATAAACATTTCGGAATCCCATACCTCCATGATTTTTTGACACTGTAAGTTTGTCCCACTCCAACCAATTAATGCCTCTTGAGTCTCTTTGGCTGGACCCCCAAAAGAAAGAATTCATCATGCGCTGGATTTCATCACCAAGAGAAGAAGGAATAAGGAACATGCTCATGCAATAAGAAGGGATAGACTGCACTACAGATTTGATAAGCACTTCCCTACCCGTCATAGATAGAGTCTTGCACCTCCAAGAGCTAATTTTATTCCACACTCTATCTTTAATGAAGCTAAAAACAGCCCTTCTGTTTCTCCCTATCAAAGAAGGAAGACCAAGATATTTCCCAGCACCCATTCTCTGAGAAACCCCCAAAATGCTAGAAAGATGAATGCGAGATTCATTGGAAACATTGGTGCTAAAGATTACCTCGGATTTCTGGAGATTAATTGCTTGGCCAGAAGCTCTTTCATAAGTTGAGAGAATATTCTTCATATTAGTGAACTCCCTCTCCGACGCCCTCATAAACAAAAAACTATCATCCGCGAAGATAAGATGAGAAATAACTGGAGCTCTTCTACAAATTCGCACACCATGAATATCCCCTGACATTTCTGCTTTCCTGATGAGACAAGTAAGGCCTTCTGCACAAAGGATAAATAAATAGGGGGATAAGGGGTCACCTTGTCTTAACCCTCTACCTGGTTTCACCGGGCCAATCTCATCCTCATTCATCTGAACAGTGTACTGAACTGAAGCAACACACATAGAAATCCAATCCACCCATTTCTGATCAAAGCCCATTTTAAGCATAAAAGCTCTCAGGTACTCCCAACTGACTCTATCATATGCCTTACTGATGTCAATCTTCAAAGCTGCTTCACCTCTCTGACCACCCCTCTTGCACTTTAGCTAATGCACAATTTTCTGAAGCAATCAAAGCATTATCAATAATAGACCTACCCGCCACAAAAGCCGACTGCTTTTCAGAGACACATTTGGATATAACTGAAGCCAATCTATTAGCAAGAGCCTTGGCAAGAATCTTATAGGCAACGTTACACAGAGAAATAGGCCTTAGATCCTTCATAGACTGCGGCTGGTCACACTTAGGAATCAAAGCAATCCTAGTTTCATTCATCTCATCTGGAATTCTACCCTCCGCCAACCATAAACGACAAGCATTAATCACATCTCCACCACAGGTATCCCAGAAATGTCTATAGAAACCAGGGTTAAAGCCATCCGGGTCTGGGGCTTTATCAGGATGCATATGAAAAGCCGCTGCCCTGAACTCATCATCAGAAAAAGGGCCCAGAAGGCTCATATTATCATCTTCACTAATTCTAGGAGAAATCAAGTCCACTACTCTATCAACATCTGTAGTTTGCTTACTAAACAGATCGGTAAAATAGTTCCTGGCCAGATCACCAAGCTCACTTTGAGAAGCAACAAAGATACCATTCTCATTTTGTAACTTTTTTATTTCATTTTTGCTCCTCCGAACCGAAGCTGAAGCATGAAAGAACTGGGTATTTGTATCATTATCCTTCATCCAGTGAGTTTTTGCTTGCTGCCTCCAGTACTTGTCCTCCTGAATAAGCAACCTGTTCATCTCAACCTTGGCTAAGTTCAACTCCATGCACGCATGCTCATCATAACAACCTTGAAGCATCGCAATTCTTCTCTTACACCGAGTAATATTAGCATTAAAGAGAGAATTTATAGATTTCCCCCAACTTCCTATCACCTCGCCACACTCCTTGATCTTGGGACACAAACCTCCAGCAACTTGGTGAGACCAACATCCCTTCACAACCTCCTCAACATTCTCCTCCAGCAACCAAGCGTTTTCGAACCTGAATCTCCGCGTCCTAACCTTTACTGGGCAGCCATCTGTATCAAGTAGCAAAGGGGAATGATCAGAGACAGAAGAGACTAAGTTATACAGCCTGGCTTCAGGATAATCAGTACCCCAATGAGAAGAAATCATAGCCCTATCCAGTCTTTCCGCCACCAAGTTATCAGAACCCCTACCATGCGCCCAAGTAAACGGGTGACCTTCTAAATGAATATCTGATAAATCACAATCTTGCATCGCTTCTCTAAAACCCCTCAAAAGCCATGAAGGATGAGCAACTCTGCCTCTCTTATCTGCCACTGATAAAATGTCATTAAAATCGCCTATGACACACCAAGGTAGGTTAGTCATGTTCCTCAGTTGTCTAAGCATGTCCCAGGATTCCCTCCTTCTACCTCTATCCGGAATACCATAAATACCTGTCAATCTCCACTTCCCCTTAGTCACATCAGTAATATCTGCATTTATGAAATGTCTAGAATAATTAATCACCTCACACTGAGTAGAATGTTTCCACAAAAGAGCTAATCCACCACTCCTACCCACTTTGTCAACAGAAAGGGCATTATCAAAACCAATCTTTCGCTTCACCTCCTCAATCCTTCGTGCATTGGCTAACGTCTCAATTAAAAACACTACATCCGGGTTATGAAACCTAACAAGGTTCCGAAGAACAGGAACTGCCTCAGGTGTACCCAGGCCTCGACAGTTCCAACTTAGAATTTTCATTGGTCCTGGCAGGCCTGGGAACCAGGACCCACCTTTAAAAAATGATTTGGCTCAATATTTTCTTCAGCACTCCCTAATGGGTTAACAAACGACGTGAACCCCTGCATGGAAGGGCCATGCACTGTGCTCGTGGTCATTTCCTGCTCCCTTTGCCTTTTCTTCCCTGGGCATTCTCCCTCTACACGCACAACAGTACCATTATATTTTGTGGGCCCATCCGCATAACCTTCTGTTATAGGCATATCATTCATTCCCATTTGAGATGCCAATCCCGAAACTTGCTCCTTGCGTCTTGCTCGCATCAGATTTTGCACATTATCAGTGGTTTGAAACGTTGGGTCCACAATTAAATGCCTACCACCTGGAAATAGAATGTTCTGACCATCACTTAAATTGCTTTGAAAGTTTGTTGCAGCCGTTCCCCTCGATCCGTAAGTCACGGGATCTTCATTAACTCCTCCTCTAAACACATTTGAATTTGAATTTGAACTACCACCGCCTCCCCCATTAGGGTTGGTAGTGAAGTCCCTTCCTCCGGCATCCATCTATTACCGCCGCCACCTCCTTGCCTCCTCGGAACAGCCCGCAGCTCTGCACTCCAATACCGAACTCCATCGTCCACCTCTCTGCTGAAAAGGACTTCATATTTTTGTTCTGTATGTCCAAGCATGCCACATACGAAGCAGAACGAGCCCAACTTTTCATACTTGAACTTTGTCATACACCACTCTCCTCCCATCACCCGAACCCTCCTTTCCTTCTTCAGTGGCTGTCGGACATCAATACGTACCCGGATTCGCATATAGCTGCACCAAAAGCTTGAGTTGTTTGACGGGTCATACTCAAGAAACTCACCAATATAATTTCCAAGATGCAGTCCCACTACCTTCGTCATGAACCCCACAGGCAAGTCATGAATTTGAACCCAGAACTCTGCATGACTTAGTGGTATCGTATAAAGGGACACCCCTATCTGCATTCTGTTCATGATTAACAGATGGTTATCAAAGGTCCAGGGTCCTCCCTTGATCACATCCTCCATATCCTTCCGATGAGCAAATTGAAAGAGAAAGATACCCGGTTGCGCCTCTGTGATCTTAACTCCTCGAACTGGCCTCCATATACTCGGCATCCTTTCCACCATAATGTTGGATCGAATAGGCCTATCTGTCAGAAACCTACCCACCAAACAGAGTTGAATATTGGCTTCCTCCTCCGCTCTACCCTCAACCCCGAAGCTCATACCATACTCCTCATCTTCCTCCAGAGATAGGCTACCCATGTTGATATTGGCTGCCATATCACACACCTTGGCAGATCGCCGTAGAAGAGAACGAATGACAACGTCTCAAAATGAGAGAAAAGCTTTACGTCTCAAACCGAGTGCAGTGGCAACGGTACTTTGAGTAAACGGATCCTTAATAGCATTTTTTTTTTTTAATAAACAATAATAATGTATTAGTAAGAGTACAAAGGATACTCTAAACCCATCTACATGAGGTAAACAAAATGGATTACAAGGAAGGATCCTTAATAGTTAATACGTTAATAGTATCTCAAATGAAATATATTTTTCTTGAAAGATTAAGAAGATGTAGGACAATGATTAATATGGTAATATTAAAATATAATAAAAACTTAATTAGTGACCACATATTTTTAAGAACCCGTACACCAATTTTATTTTATTTTTTGGGAGGGAGTTTGCTTCATCTCAAATTTTTATTTCATCTCATTTTTTTCACCGAGTATTTTTACACATAAAGCTATGAAACTAATTCTCCAATTGGAATAATGGTTAGATAAAATCTTTCTTAGTCTACTTCCACCATAATCAACCACACTGCTTTTTGAGTGGTTTATCTCAAATTTAAAGTGCCTACCAAAAAAAAAGATTTAGTAAAAAATATGCATTATATTCATCTACTATAAATTTAAAGTGATGCTTGATATCTTGTGTTTTAAATAGCATCATCATATTTCTCCCTCCATTGAATACTCTCAAGTCTCAACAACCTTATTTCGCTCCAAGAGAAAGAAACAGAGTGAGCGCAAAGCAGAGGCAGAGTGGAACCAGAGCGACTCTCATCTAAACCTCATTCAAAAAGAGCAAAGCAAGACGTTTAATACAATCCCATATTGCACATACTGCAACTCCAACAGCAAAATAAATTCCTCCTTACCACAAAGAGAAAGACACAGAGTTGTCAAAACCAAATTGTTGCTGAGTTCAATTTGGTAAATACATCATTTGTCAATTGCATTATGTTTCCTCTCAAAATCTTCTTATTATAACAAACCCTCTCACTGCATCATAGGTACACGCCACACACACATAAACACACTTTCTACCTTTTCATAACAACGTTCCTGTCTTCTCTCTCCTATGAAACTACCCTTCTTAGCAACCAATCCACACCACAATTCACTTCCACTTTTCGCCACCGCCGCCACCGCCGTATGCAAACCTCGCATGGACAAGGTGGTGGTCATCATGGGCTCCACCGGCGCCGGAAAATCGCGCCTCTCCGTCGACCTCGCCACCCTCTTCTTCCCCTTCTCCGAAATCATCAACTCCGACAAAATGCAAGTCTACAAGGGTCTCGACATCACCACCAACAAGATCCTCATCGAAGAACGCCGCGGCGTGAGACACCACCTCCTGGGCGACTTCGACCCGGAAAACGGCGAGTTCACGCCGTCGGAGTTTCGCCGACGTGCCGGAGAACTCGTTGCCTACATGAGTTCCCGAATGAAGCTTCCAATCCTCGTCGGAGGGTCCAACTCATTCATTCACGCGCTTCTGGTGGAGCGATTCGAGACTGAGTTAAACGTGTTTGATGAGTTATCACACACGAGTGGAACTGAGTTGACTCGGCTGAGATATGAGTGTTGCTTCTTATGGGTGGATGTTTCTTTCCCAGTGTTATGTGATTATTTATTGAAGCGAGTGGACGAAATGCTTGACTCGGGGATGGTGGACGAGTTAGCTGAGTTTTTCGACCCGGACTCGGACGATTTGGATTATGACTCGGCGTGTAGGAGTGGGTTGAGGAAAGCGATTGGGGTGGCTGAGTTTGACCGTTATTTTAAGGAATACCCGCCGCCGTTGGGGCTCCGAGGTTGTTGGGAGGAGGATCGTGTGCGGAAGAGTGCATACGAGGGTGCGGTGAGGGCGATCAAGGATAACACGTGTCAGCTGGCGAAGAGACAGATGGAGAAGATCCTGCGGTTAAAACGGGCGGGGTGGGACTTACGGAGAATAGACGCCACGGCGGCGTTTAGGGAGGCTTTATGCGGCGGAGGGAGGTGGTCGGAGATTTGGGAGAGGGAGGTGTTGGAACCGAGCGTGAAGATTGTGAAGCGGTTCTTGTTGGAGTAGTAGGTAGTAGTGTCTCACATTACAGCTAAATCCAGCTACTATTTCAAGTTATTTTTTATTTTTCTTTCCTCTGTTTCTCTGTGATTTCGAGAAAAGAAAAATGCGTATGGGGGAAAATGCACAAAAATGGAAATGGTAGTTGGCAATTTGAATCACCGTGGCGGAAAAAATTGTGAGTGAGTTGGCTTAGGACTTGGAGGAACAGGTGACCAGTTTTGGGGTTCAGAAAATTTTGTAGCTAGCAAGTAGAACTAGAATTTTGTTTTTATTTTATTTTTGGGACAGTAATTTTTTTTTTTCTTTTGAATTTTTGCAATCAAACTAAAATGGTGAATGTTGTTCTCCAAGTTCATGTCTCTCCCACCCTCATTTTTCTCACCCTTCACATTTCTTGTGTGCAATCATGAACCCGTAAGATGAGTCGTTGTATTATTTGGACATCATAACTTTGACAATAATAGACACCTACTTAATGATGTTTAAAATTATGAAATGATGTATTGGACTTAGTTAATGAGTATATTAAAATGAAGTAACTTATTAATCATCCACTAGGCTTCATTAACCAAGATTTTGTATAACATTAACCAAGTTATCAGTTAATTAACAAGTTACTCACCTAAGTTAATTTATGGTATACCCCTTAACCAAATTCAAATTATTAATTATAATTTTGAGCATCATTAATCAAGTGTTGAATATTATCAAATTTGTGATATACAAATATTATTATTATTATTATCATCAAATTTACTGGTAATCATCCACAATCTGTTAGTTGATATATGAAACAAGCTGGGTTTAGGCTTGATGTACATCAAAATTTGATTCTTTTCATTCATTAATTTGAATTAACTAATTTAGTTAGTTAACCTCTCCACGCTTTACCCTTTTCTTAATTCCTTAAATGACGAAATAAGGGATTAAATTAGTGATTATATTATTAGTAATTCATGATCATTGACGACTGCTAAAGTGCTAATGGAATTTATAGAAGTACTGACTTATGAATTTTAAAAAACTGGGAATTAACAATTGAATATCCAATGAGCCATTAACCTAGGTTTTTCCTTTAGAGTGTCCTCTGTGTGTTTTGAATTCCTTGTTTAGTTATGTATAATTTAAGTCTTAATTTCATATTGTTGTACCTCCTACTTCCGATTGTCTATCTAGATAATACAAGAGACTTTTGAATTTGGTAAATACTAATTAATCGTTGTGGAAATGATATTCGGGACTTAATTTTTATATTACTTGAACTTGAACAATAAGGTACACTTGCCTTTAGTGTGTTTTACAATTGACATGTATCAAGACACATCTTCTGTTAAGTTTCACGTGGAATGTAAGGAGTATAACACAGCTCCTGGTTAGTTACATGGTTAGTTACAATTCTGCCATGAACCATACTATAACTAGAAAAATTGTGTAGTGCAAATTACAGCTACATTATTGTATCACCATTACACACATTGACATGATTAATTCATTCTTAATTACACTCAATCATCTCTAAGTTCATATTCTCTCTTTCAACTTCCCTTTCACTCCCCTTTCTAGCTCAAATCTGAATCTGATACAATATGTAAGATTCGGTTAATATTCAGTGTGAAAATATATAAAATAAGTGAAGTATAAAAATATCATTGCTTATTTTATTTACTAATTTTTTCTTACTTGTCGATTAAAGATATATTAACACATAAGATTCCAGCAGAGGGCATTACTAATTTTCAAGTGCCAACAAGCAAATTCATACTCAAGACTGTACTCTTTGCTAGTTGCTATTACTAAACATAAAAGTTGTTTTGAGCGGACGGAGATCTCCTGCCTTATTTTCCTGTACCAAATTATGTCCCCCACCAATACTATCTTGCCACATCAATTAAAATTCCATGTAAGATAGAAAAGTAGAATATATGGCAAAATGTTATTGGTGGGGATAGAGTTTGGTATATGAAAATGGGACAGGAGATATTTATCCCGAGTGGATGGAGACCTCATGTCTCATTTTCCTGTTGTTCCTCCAACTAGAATAGTGTGGTTGCATTTTCATGATTACTCATTCTTGAGTTTTAATAATTGCTTATAGGCTGTATAATTATTCAACACTTTCTACAATAACCCAAATTGGCTAACATGGACCGCAGGTGGAACTGCACATACATGAAGCTGCTGATTAACTAGCTATATGTGAAGGCATTTTGTCCTTGTTATTTAGTTTAATATAGTGAACATCAGTGTGGTGATGACCAAGACGCATTATACGTTGCATTATATATAATAGGTTTAATTTTTTTCCAAATAGGTGGTTTATATGGTTAATAAACGCACAGCTTGTACATTGTCTCAGAACTATAATAAAAAATAGAAATGTCAAAATTGCTAGATGCATGTGCAATGCGCATGAAGAAGCTTGGAAAGTTCAGGACATTACCTCCCTTGCGAATGACGACTAAGGAAAATAATGCCATCTAGTAGATACTATTCTCATAAGAGGAA
The DNA here is from genome assembly GCA_035048595.1 of Echinosophora koreensis. Classification (NCBI taxonomy): domain Eukaryota; kingdom Viridiplantae; phylum Streptophyta; class Magnoliopsida; order Fabales; family Fabaceae; genus Echinosophora; species Echinosophora koreensis. Next base: position 128,305 of record JAPCYP010000267.1, read on the forward strand.
TATTAGAAAGGACAAAGAATGTAAATTTTGCATAGCAGTTGATAGTACCATTTATTTCGAATGATAATTCACCGTTTAATTTTGAAATTTGACTTAATTATTTGGATGTCCCTCTTGTTTAAAAGGTTATCTCCACTTTTCTTGAAATTCAATGATCATTACACTTGCTCTCTAACTTTTGAAATAGGAGAGAAGTATTCAAATATGATTAAACTAAAATCCAAGGAAGATCAATATAGTTTTCCTTTCTTTTTCTTTTTCTTTTTTTCTTTAATGTGTCAAAGAGAGAGTTAAACAATCAGTGTCTCTCTCACACACACATATAATGAGAATCATTCTCATTTTAAAATATGAGCATAATAAATCTTTAATTATCATACGATTATATATGGATTGTCGAAATTAAAAGTTGTTTAATAGTCACAATTTATCCTTTCATATTAGTCATTCATTGGATTCAATGTTTTTGTTTCTCAAAATAACATAGCGTATCACTTGAGTGTGTGTATATATATATTGAGAACGGTTTGTATTTTAAGAAGTTGGGAAGGATACATCTTGACCATGTCATAGATGGATAATCGAGATTAAAAATGTTGCTTAGTGGTTAAATGACTATTAAAAAAGTTACATACATTAATAATTAAAAAAAAAAAGATTCCATAATCAAGATTCATTATTCTTTCATTTTTAAAATACAACCTTTCTTGTCAAAAAAATAAAATAAAAAATACAACCTTTACCTATAACTGTTATACATATCCCTATCACTAGTGGAAAATATGCAATACACGAGAAGGGTACACGTCTATTAACCAAAAATGAGATGTAACAAAAGAGGCGGTGGCAGAACCGTAATTATCAGGTTCACTTATATCACTTTTAACGTCAGTTGTTTAAGTGTATCTTTTACGTCAGTTGTTTAAACAATTGAAGTAAAAGATGACTCTTAAGTTGTTTTAACCTGCCCAACCAATTCACAAAGTGTTCATAGCTTTGACTTCAGAAACCCTATCCTAATAACATTAACACTCTCCGCCTTCCTCTTTCGTTCCTTCTCTTCCTCCTATCTCACTCATATGGCACCAACAAACATGGAAAGTATGGAGCCTAATCAGAGTTTTCTGCCTTCTGCGGAGGAGATAGCATCGTCCTTGGATACATCTGCTCAAACATCAGATTTTGAAAGTGAAGAGACAAATGGAAAACCAAAGAATAAGCTTCCTCATCCTCGGAATCGATGCTGTTGTTGCTCATGACAAAAGCAAGGTGATAACACTTTCTAGTTTTTATATGACACTAAATTTCTTTTTAATGTCTTAATTCTTGCATAACACTTTGCCTTTGAACCACTACAGCTTAGGAGGGTTACTGAACGGGTTATGCCTCAAATAGAACCAAAGGAAGAAAAAAGAAATTCGTTGTTAGAATAGATAAGAACAAAGGGGCCAAATCTGTGAAAAAGAAGATTGCGAACAAAGGGGCCAGATCTGCGAGCGAAGGGGTCAGATCTTTGAAGAAGGGACTAGATCTGCTAAGAAGAATACATGCAAATGAAGATCTGTGAAGAAACTTCCTACTTTTTCTTGAAAGTTCCATACTTTCTTGCTTTTTGTTCATGGTTCGTTTTTTTTTTATGGTTTGTAACCTTTGATGCGCTTTCTGTTATTGAAACTTTTTGGGTTCATTTTCTTTTTTTATGGGTTTATTCTTTGCAAGAATGTCTCTCTCCTCCTCTAGGTGCTTTCTGTTAACAAATTTTTTTTTTGGTTAGTTCAAAACTGAGGTCACAAACTGAAGTTTAAAGTAATTTAAAAAAAAAATACTTATAAACAACAGACGTTATAAGTAGCACATTTAACGTCAGTTATATTAAATAACTGACAAAGTGAAACTTTTTACGTCTGCTTGAATAACATCAGGTAATTTTCATACGTTAAAAAACACTTTTTACTGACGTAAAAAGCGCTTCCTGCACTAGTGTATAATTATAATAAGATTTTGTGCACCCAAGAGCGCATGGATGAGATGACACGAATATCTTCCAGCTTAACCAGAGGTCTTGAGTTCGAATCCTGGCCCTGGGGAACGCAGCATCGTTAAAACTTTTGAGGGCGAGCTTTGCCGCCATTGTGATCCTATCTGGCTCGATGGATTAGTCTCCACAGTTGCACGCGGAGGATACCCTCGGAAACCAAAAAAAGAATAAGATTTTGTGCTATTAATTGATCTCGATTTATTATGTAGGTTATAAAAAATAGGATTTGGTTGTAGAAAGTATTTGGTGGAGGTTATTAGCACTTAGCAGAAATTTATATTAGTACAATTTCAAGTATTTAATTTATTTATCACTTAATTGAGACAAGAAGCAAACCATTGTAGCAAAATTGCAGCCTTTAAAAGGCTGACAACATACTTGGATGAGCTACAAGTCAGCTGGTTCTCTAACCTGGCATGTCTGATGAGAACAGCTCGTCGAAGATTAAAGAACAAGCCAAATTGGGGAACAAAAATTATTAATCCTTGTATAAACCACCATTAATCGTAATACATTAATTAATTATCTCAAAAAAAAAAATTCAATTAAATATGTCTCTGTCAAACAGAATTAGCCTGACCCCTCTCTACTTCTCAAATTCAAAACTCATAAAAGACAAAAAGAAAAAGGGGAATCATTCGATTCAGTCCTCCAAATTGCACTATAATCCACACGTTCAAACAGATAAGAATTCTAGTCAGTTAGTTAAGAATTTCAGAAACTAGTGAATGCCGCCTCATTGCTAGAAACCATGGCAAAAATTAAATACAACATTATTAATTTTTTTGGAGGGGAAGTTCTTTCGGGGTAGGACAAACTTGGGTCGATACATTTTCGTGAGAAGAAGTGAACAATTTAATGTTCATTCCAAGAATATCAATAATGTCTGTCACAGTTTGGAAGTGATAAACATGGTAGTTTTAAATGAAGCTGTCTTATAAGAATGTTACTTCAATTACCATAAGTGGGAGCGGGAGATGCAAGCGTAAGTGAAAAGAGTGAAAGACAAAAACTTTGATGAGATAGTAATTCTGAGTACTGTGATTCATACACAGTATGGGGGTAAGTTTACTTGGCCAAAGCCCAAATGCATTGACGGGGTATGAACAAATGGAGTATGAAATACTTGAATAAGGTGTAGTATATATGAGCTGACTAAAAAAAAGAAAGAAAGATGTAGTATATATGCCAATCACGTTAATAAATATAATAATTAGCTAGCATAATTTACCTTAAGTAATGATGTCATTGACATAGGTACACTAGGTCTATGCAAGTTTTCTCAATGGAACAACCTTGAATATTATATATATGTGAATTCTGAGGCATATGCTGGGGAGGAACATGATGGCATTGGCTTTATAGCAGAATTTGAGGGGAATGCCTTTGTTCTGCGAGGAGTCCAGAGAGACAGTATGCGTGCAGTTATTTTGCGCATGATCCTATAACTCAGGCAAAGCCCATTATTTTATTACACAACTGAGACGGGACATGGGTCTGCTGCGACATAACATTAGTGCATGAATCCTGGGAGGTTCATAGAATGGCATGTGTGACCATTTTGGTTTACAAATTTACAATCACAATGAGAACAATTTGGGCTTTGTAATTTTGCATGCAATTTTTGTTTATTGCATCCTCTTGCTTCCACCTGGAGTTCTTCAATGCTAAGCCTTATATAAAATTTTGTAAAAAAGTTAAAAATTATATTGTTAAATTATCTCGCTAATAAACTTGATGCAAACTCAATTTTTTTTATTTTTTTTAAAGTAAGGTGATCCTATATTATTATAAATTTATTGATAGAAAGAATAAAAATAAAGAAAACAAAGGCAGGGGGATATAAACCAAAACCCAAGCCAAAAAAAAAAAGTAAAGGCCCAAATTAGTCATCGACAAAAAAAACACGGTGACATTTTTGTCCCAAGAAATGAAAAATACCAATTTGATCATTGAGAATGAAAAATGCAGTTTAAAATAGTCCTTTTTAAGATAATTTTCAGGGACAATTAGTCCCAATCAGGGGCTAATTTGACCCGCATTTTACATTCTTGAGAACCAAATTGGTATTTTCCATTTCTTGAGGACCAAAATGTCACCGTATTTTTTTATTTCTCCTATTATACTTTTGAGATTTAGACATAATCACAGTGAAACCATAATCATCATCAGTAGCAATATCATTATCCTCTGTTGAAAGAGAATTCTCTAGATCTTCCTCATCCCCATCTCCCAAAAACATGGTAAGAACTTTTATATCATGAATAACATTAGAATGCATAGAGGTTGAACAAATCACGGAAGTCTCAGAATTCTTACCACTAACTATTAAATCACAATTTAGTCATGGAGTGCTATGAATTTAAGACAGGATTAGGCATAGTAGCAACAGGAGCTAAGTCTTGAAGAATGGGGTTTGAAACATGATCTGGGGTAATCTCAATCGATTCATTATCATCGGCCTTGTCAGTCAAATTCTATCCTAATTCAAAGAAGGACAATCAATCGTATTAATGCCTACAGTTTCCTTATTGGGCTGGACAAACCCCAACAAAGGGTTATAGTAATCCGTTATTTGCTAAAGAAATAAAGAAAATAATCCCCTAATTTAAAAAGTTTCGAAGGAAGCTAATATTACATGTGTGTTTGGTTCCACTTCTGGAGATACTAGAAGTACTTCAGCACTTTTCAAAAGTGATTCTAGTAAAAAAAAAAAAGTTGTTTGGTTATATATTTGGGGAAGCAATTTTGCATCTAAAATTGATTCTATCAGAAGTAGTTTGGAGTAGCTTCTGTGTATTAAAATTATACTAAGTTTTAAATCAAACTTGCTTTTAAAATTAAGACATCCAAACATAAATCACTTTTCTTCAAACTCAATTGTACTGAAATCAATTCTTCAAAATCAATTTCATCCAAAATCATGTTTGTTAAATGCTCATCCAAACATAAATTGCTGGGGCATCCCATTTTTCAAATTGCAATCAATTATTTATCAAATACTAGCTATCACTTGATGAAATGGCATGAGCAGATTTGAGGAAATGGTATAATAAGCTTGCAAGAGCAATGCAATAACAATGCACAATGGACGCATAAAAGTAGATGAAAGTCATATTTGCATGTCAGAATTAGGCTAATATATTTTCCTCATAAAAAATGCTCTATAGTTTGAACGTAACGAATGTAGATGGGTCTTCAAGAGGCAAGCCAGTAGAGGCTAGTATTGGAGGTGTTGTAAGAAATGTGTTATAACAAGACCCTATAAAGACAATAGAAAACCCAAGACAATATGCAAGAACCAATAGACAAAACTACATTGTTGCAATGCTATTGAATTGAAAACAGAAATATTATGGAATGGAGAAGAATTAAAAGAACAGAACATACCAAGATTTGATGACGGAGTTCAGCTAAGAACAACCTACGTCTCCGGGACTAAGCAATGCTTGAGTCCAATCTATTTAGAGCCAATGTTTCCTTGCAAAATAAACAAAATTTCCCTTGAAGCCCGATTACAACCAAGCCCCTTGTACAGAACCTATTTTCAAGATCCTCTCAACTACACTTGTTTCAGTAATTCTCTCTATCAACCTTTTTCAGAATGTATTCAACTCTCTATTTTCTCTCTCTACTAATTTCTCTTTATATAGTGTTTTATAACACAACACATAGAAAGAGTTTTTACATCAGCTAAACTGAAATTAGTTACAAGAGATAAAACAGATTAACTAACTAACTACAAATGTGCCACATCAGCAACAATCTCCGCCTTGGCACATTGTGATTATTAACTCTGACAGATTCGAAAACACAAGCTCGCTATCCCCGTCCAGTTCTTTTCCTTCAACCCTTTCCAATCTTCAGCAAGTTCTGACAGTGCTTGAACTTACTTAAAGTAACCACCTTAGTGATCGATAAAATCAGTTGGATTATCTGATGTGTGAATTTTTAGAACTTGAACCTTTCCATCAGATGTTAATTTCCAATCCAATACAATCTTATATCAATATGTTTTGTTCTTTCGTGAAACAAATGATTTTTACACAAATGTATTGAACTTTGACTATCACAAAACATATTGATATTTTCTTGTGAAATTACCAACTCATTTATCAGACATTTCAGCCACAGTGCTTCTTTAAAAGCTTTTGTGATGCCTATTTACTTTACTTCTGTGGTGGATAGTGCAACAACATGTTGCAAAGATTGCCTTCCAGCTTATTGTGTTTCCAAAAAGAGTAAATACACATCCTGTTAGAGACCTTCTCTTGTCACGATCACCAGTAAAGCATGTGTAACCAAAGCCTTGAGCTCCACCTGAATCCTAAGTGTCCCTTCCATACCTTAAACCTGTATTCAAAGTTTCCTTCCGGTGTCTTAGAATTTCTTTAGTAGCCATCCAGTGTTGTTTTCCTGGATTTCCAATAAATCTGTTGACTAGGCTTATTGCATAGGCTAAGCTCAGGGCGGGTACACATCATTGCATACATGAGACTCCCCACAACACTTGCATAGGGTACCTTATTCATTTCCTGCAGATCATGAGAAGTTTGTGGACCCTTTCAATATATCCCTTTTGTGGACCCTTTCATTTCCTGCAGACCATGAGAAGTTTGTTGGACCCTTTGCATCTCCAGTTTGTTGTTGTCTGCCAATTTCCATGCCAAGTATCCTTCTTTGATTGCCCCAGATCCTTCATCTCGAACTCAGTCTCAGCAAATCCTTGAGTTTATCAATGTTCTTTCATGCTTTTACATGCTATCAGCATGTCATCAACATACATTGAATGCACAGCTTGTTCATAATGAATATTTTTAGAGTTGTAACTATTTGAAAGTGCCTTCAATGTCTTCTTTATATAGTCATCCAACAATAGATCTGTTGAGATACATTCTCCTTAGATCAGTTGCTTGTTCTTTCATCCATAAATGCCAAAGAGTCGTTCTGATCTTCCATTTAATGTTTATGGATGTGGTAGGGTTTCTTGTCCAAAGAACATATTTTGCTTAGCTTTATCAAAGTGCCATGTGCTAGTCAAAGCAGGAGCATGTGCTTTTCTGCATAAAAGTTATGTATGTTGTTGCATACAAAAGGGATATTGCAATGCTTTATCATTATACTTGATGTCAACTTGTTTAAATTTTCTTCAAGTCCAATACTTTGACTTAAGTGATTACTCTGAAAGGTGCTTTTAAGACGCTTAGCGTGTGTTGATAAGTTCCTCTAGCGGTCAGACTAGGCTTGTTGTATTGGTCATGTGTCAGGCACTTGATTTAATAACCACGAACTCTGGATAGCTTTCTCAGATACTTAGTTTACGTTTGCAAGATCTGTCTAAGAAGTGATTGTTTTTGCACACTTAACACACTTGTTAGTAGACTTTAGATCGTTAGTTCACATAAAATCATTTATTGTAAATGTTGGAACCATCAAAATGAAAGGTAACAAAGCTTTAGACACTTGGAGACATAACATAGTCTTGAGTTATTGATGCTTACAAAGTTAAAAGACTAACTTCTCACGTATGGCGTTTGGTTCCTAGAAGGTTCACTATAAAAAAACCACTCATTACCGACAGCCAAAAGCCGTCGGAAACCCCAAAAATTCGTCGGTAATGGGTAATTACCGATGGATTTCCTACGGACAAGTGTCCGTCGGTTATAAACTCGTCAGTAAGGGTTTACGGATATGGGGCATTCGTCGGTAATTACTGACGGAATAGGCTGTCCGAAATTAGCTTGAACAGCTGCCCCATTACCGACGGATAAGCCCGTCGATAACACATTATTATAGTTGCCTAATTACCGATGGACATATCCGTCGGTAAGTTCCCTTTTATTGTTTTATATTAATTTTAATTTATTTTAATATTTTAATTTAATAATTTAATGTAATTATTAATTATTTTTATATTTTAATTTTGTAATTAATTAATTTTATTAAATTTTATTTTAATATATAATTTATATTAATTTAACTATTTCTATTTTTACTATTAAAGTTTTTTATTTTAAATATTAATTATTATTTTATTTATGTTAATTAATTTAAATATTATTATTTTATTAATTTAAACTTAAATTTAAACTACAATTAAAATTTAAAAAGTTAATTAAATTTAAATTAAAATAAAATAAAAAATAAAACAAATACAATATCGATCCATACATAAACCCTACAGCTACAAAACCCTACCACTAAGACTATCTTAATAACCCTCATCATAATAACCCTCATCGTCGTCCTGGCGAGGGGAGTTCACCGACTTAAGATGACCATTTGGCTGCGGCTGAGAAAACATACCGGCATCCTGCTGCTGCAGAGGTGGACCGGTAGAAGTGGAGGGCTAGCTGGGGGTGGAGGGGCCCCTGCAGAACGGTGCGCCTCTCAGGTGGGAGCACATCGAGCACAGCAGTCATCACCGTAGAGAAGGCCACTGTAACACCCTTCTCGATTGTACGTGACATTTTAAAGCCGAAAAATAGGTTAATTAAAATTCGCTATAATATAATGGGGTAATTTTTTATTTTTCGCAAATCATAAATATAAATACTCTGATTCAAGTGAATGTACCATAAAATATTCCATTATCATATTTAGGGTTGTAAGTTCGAAAATCATTTACATAAGACCCAACCCGACTCATAAACATAAATCATAGAAATATACAGATCTAGTATAAAGATATGGAGACGCAGCTCCTAACATATAAGATACTTGGAGTTGCAACTCCATTAACGATAAGACTAACTCCCAGACATCCCCAGCTGGCCAAACTAAAAATATAAAAGATCCTCCCTCATACATCGTGACAAGAACAAACCTAACTGACTAGATCTAGTGGAAACTCTATGTGAGTCGATGTCATCACCACGACACTACTAGAGCCACTACAAAAGTAGCTCTCGGACTAAGTCCTTTCCCTTTCCAAGAGAAAAGTCATAGCCTTCAGACTAACGACAGTCGTGCCTATCTCAAGAAAAGAAAGGTTAGGCATGACAAAACACAAACACCATCTCCTTGAACCCTCTGAAGGCTAGAAGACGTCCACTAGAAACTTCACCATAACATTCACATGCTCGACCCTCAACCTTTATGATGAATCAGCCGAGTGACATCTTGACATCCCAATCTTCTCAAAGGAACACAAAAAGCACATACCTAACCGATGCGGCGCTGGCGACTACCGACATAGACAATATAAAATGAGGTGAGATTCCATTCATCATACAACAGAAGGCAGACATGCAGTGGTGCGACACGCATACATGTTACAGCAGACATATATTCATTTTATCTTCCATTCAAATTCTACATCTGAAAACTCCAATAATATACTATATCAAACTCAACGGTAAGCTTATCAAGCATACCGGACAAGCATACCGGACACAGTTTGTCCATCGAAGGATGAGAATAGAGAGAAACTGACTGAAACTGCATAGTCTCGTACCTACACAACCTCGAAGAATATTTGATCCTAACTCCGAAGCTAATTGATATTTTGGAAAGGAAATGGTCAGTACAGGTTTCACTTGTGCCTGCCGCGAGCATAATGGTACTTTACTATAGTCACAATCCTAACATGCAACATCAAATTCCTTTACAATAGTCACAATCCTAACATGTGACATCAAATTCCTTTACAATACTCACAATCCTAACATGTGACATCAAATTAATTAAGGCTATTTGTGAAACACTCTACCTAACCTGTCAGCTCAGTTTCCTAGGCACAAAGGCCACACTGACAATTCAGCAGATCAAGCCGATAACGGCGTATGCGTTCATATTATCCACTGGATAAATTTCGAGATTTCTTACGGAAATCATATGCCATCCTACACGCAAGACAGAACCAACTGGAAATCCTTGTACAGTCTCATACCTGCACAATATCAGGATTCCCTCATTGGATGATCCGTGTCTTCAACGACTTAAGTATATTATGGAGATTGGTCATTCACCAATCCATTATACTTCTTTAGGTTTTTCCCTGATGAAATTACTTGTCGAGCAAGCAACCTTCAAAATAGTCTTTGTTGTTACGTATTATGGATGTAAAAATGAGTGAATTGTCCTTACTTTACGACATATGGTCTTGCTCCACCATGAGTCATAAATTATTAAATCTTTGTTTTCACTAAGCCATCCTAGACTCAGGTTTTCCATTTACTTGAAATACTAGTCTTGAAGACTAATTCCTCTTTGGCTAAAAACAAAAAACCTTCAGATAAAATCAAGACATTTTGACCATAAGTAAATAAATGGTACATAGGTATTAAATTTCTCGAAACATTTTCTCGAAAACCTTTAAAAACATTTGACGATGGTTTCGCTGCTTTTTACTAGTTTTAGGCCCAAAAGCCATAATTTTGAAAATATGGTTCTTCACCTCAAATCTATTACTCTCCTAGGTTATAATACTTATATTAAGATGTTGAAACACTGATTTTACAGTTTTCTTTCCTTGTATACGAAATTCTTAAAAATGTGACCGAACGTCGTTAAGTTCGAAAATCGCATAATTTCTTTTTCCATGATTTTAAACCCTAATGGTCCAAAACTCATTTTTGGTATCTTAGGACACTTATTAGGTATGAAAAACAGTCTCTAACTGTCCAGTTATATATTTTTTCGAAAATTGCGGTTTAACCCCTAAACTTTCATTAATTGCAAAAAGATCCTTATTTACTTAAAACCTTATAACTTTTTATCTATAACTTCAAATCACACCAAACCAACTTCTATAGAAATATTTTTCAGTCACCATAAAATTCCAGGAATCACGTTTCAGCCCCAAAATTTTACAATATTTGCAAAAAGGTCCTTGTTTAGCAAAAAGCTTATATCTTTTTATGTATTAATCCAAATCACGTCAAAACAATTTCTATGGCCTTATATCGTCCAAGGGCTGCAATCACAACACATAAGAATATGATTTTCAGAACAGCCACTGAAATTCTCTGAATTTGCATATTAGTCCTTATATCTTCAAAAGTTCATAACTTTTAATATAATCAACCAACTCCATTCAAACCAATTTCTATATTCTTATAACATCATTCACTACAAATATATCCCATATTTTCATATTTATAACTCAGTCCCTCAATTTTCCAGAAATTGCATAAAAGTCCTTAAAGACTCATAAATTCATATCTTTTCACGTACATATCAAAATCAATCCAAACCAATTTCTATACTCTTATATACTCATTCAATCCCTATAAAAATTATCCAAACAAATTTAATCAACATAGAACCCACTTATTCAGTTATGGCCGAATGGTCTAATAATAATCATATTAAGCAATTTTATTATATCAACTCAAACAAACAACAATCAATGTTCCAACTTGAGATCATTGGAACCAATACAACCATATGGCATATCATACCACAACCAAGCACCAAATCAATTCCTACAAGAGGATCACACACATATACTCATCAATACATAACCCTCACACTTAGGATTTACAAGACAACATACAAATACTTTAAGCCACATACATATCTACATTAAGGTAGGATGGTAGTAATCTCCCCCCTTACCTCTTGTAGATCACTCAAAAATCAAGCCAAGGTCGATTGATATCCAGTACAATTTGTTACCACTTCAACCTTCAACAAACAACATGAAACAAGTTAAAACAACTTAAGAATTTCATAACCCTTTTTTCTATAGGGTTCGGCCAAGATAAAAGAAAAGGGCTAGGGTTTTCCATTTTTTTCAAGCTCTTGGATACATGATCCTATAGTCTTATATAGAGGATAAAAATTATCACAACAGAGAAATTCCTATTGAGCAATTTTCTAGAGTTTTAAATCATGAAAATGGAATTTGTGCAAAGTGCTTGAATGAAATGGAATCATGAAGATAAATGGGGATATGATCATTGATCAAGAGAGGTTACCTCTAGAAGATGAAGGAATGAGCAAGAACTTGAAGTTTCAATGTAATACTAAGTGATGAACTTATGATTTTTGGTGTAGCAAATGAAGAAATGAAGCAAAGTGATGGAGTTTGGTTCTTGAAAATGTGCTAGGTTGAAAATGAAGTGGAATTGTGTGGAGTGGTGAGGTGAGGCCGTGTGGGTCTTGCCACAAATGAGGAGATATTTTCCTTTGTTTAATCTTAAATGAAGACTATGGTTGGATGTTAACCAAGCTAGGTTATGTTAAGACCCAAAATATCTAGATATTTTGTAAAGTTGTCATAATGACAAGGTGAGTCACCATCATGACTCCCCATGGTGACTCATCCCCCATGTGTCATCATGGAGGACTCGCCGTTCTGTCCCCCGGTGTATCTCTGCACCTCCGTGTCATGTTCTGTTGTTTACCCGATTATGGTTTTTGAGTGGAAGATGATGAAATGAAAGCAAAATGAAATGGGTTTGGTTGAGTGGAGGTGGATGCACGAAATTGGAGAGGAATTTGGGGTCCAAAAATATTTTGGGAACACATTGGGAATTAGTTAGGAACTTAAGGGTATTATGGATTTTTCCATGTATAGATATTTTGTAAAATATCTAAAGTCATAATGACAAGTGCGGAGTCACTAGATGACTTACTAGGGTGAGTTGTACAAGTTGAGTCATCACTCCTATCCTCTGGCACACCTCTGCAGATCCGTTTCCAGCTTCGTCGGTTTACTCGATTAGGTTTTCCGCCCGTTTTTCGCTAAAATTTCACCCGATAAAATAAAATATTTTATTTTTGAGTAGAAATTCTTGAAATATATTTTGTCCCCAACAAGTGGCAACATTTTGAAAATTTTCGTTTTGGGACCGAAATTAGGGTTTTCTGCCTGTATAAAATTATACTGTCAGTAAAAATGCAAACCGGTTTCCGTCTGAGTTGTAAACCCAAAATTTAACCATAACTTCCTTCGATATAGAAGGTCTCAACTATGATTTTGTTTTCCTCAAAATCATTTTCTAGATCCCCGATAATAATATAAAATATAATTATCGGTCAAGACGCGAGAAAACGGGATGTTACAGCCTCCATCGGCTGCCTCATGCGCTTGTTCGCCTCCCACTGCTGCTGCACCTCCTGCCTCATCCGCTGTGTGACACCCTTCTACTCCGCATGTTATAAAGCATTTAATATAAAATATAAAATATTGTCCATGGGTAGAAAAGTCCCACATGAACCAGTTCACAATGCGGAAATAACATAGTTTTAAAATAGTAAAACATAAATGAGACAGATAAAGAAAAACCCAACCCCGATGTCACATATAGAGCTGGTATAACCGTTCCGGAATAACATCCACGGAATTACAACTGAAACTAATAACTAACTGAACATGAAACTAGCCCTAACTATGAGTGGCGGCTCCTCAGAGTCACTCCTCCCCGGGCTGCTCGTCATCCTCTGCAAGGTGTCAATCAGGCCAACAACAAACAAATAAAAAATATAGGGAGTAAGAATCATGTAAACATAATAGCAAGGAAGTAGGAAGTAAAGTAAACAACAAACATAGCAACATCTCATCAAACATTAGCATCATCATCATCAGTATGTTATGCAGTGCAATGCAGTCCTACTCGCTAAACCAACAATGCATGTGGATCCACTAAACTCGGGATGGACGACTTCAGAGTTAAATATCCACATTGAGAATCTACTCAACGCTGGAGAATCTACTCCTTGGATAGCCAATGCATCAAACCAACGAATGCCTCGTCACGGGGGCGCAAGGCGAATCTACTCCAACCGTGAATGGCCAGATCGCCGTACTCTAGGACGACCTCCCCTATGTCGAACATCCCTTAACAACAACTTCGATGCAATGCGTATGCAACACAACAACAACGGCAACGCCACCTCCATAACTCCAACGGAATCTACCGAAGACAACAGCCGAATCGACCACAGCGGAATCTACCGCAACAACTTGCCTCGCGGAATCTACCTGAGGACTTTAGCGGAATCAAACGCAACACTTGGGGCAAACTCTCGGCCACTAAGGTACAACAACAACACCTTAGACCCAA